>QKQZ01055826.1:0-20605 GCA_003595255.1 Solenopsis fugax | reverse complement strand
CTCAGACCCGCAAATGTGTTTCCGTATTTTACAAAATCGGTGTGTTTAAGGGTTAAATTAAGAAATTTGTTAAGTCAAGTTATGTGTTAAAATCAAGTAAAAATAATTTCAGTAAAAAATAATGTTAGAAAAATATGAAATAGTCAATTTACAGAACTTCTCTTATTTTCTCTTGTACTTGTACAGGATGAAAGATTACACGCGTACATTCGTGCAAAATTATTATTCAAAGTAATGTAGATACATATAAATAATGATTTAATATATACATTAATACATATAATAATAAAATATAATTATAATAAGCACGAAGAAACAAATAATTTATAATTTATATAATATATGTATATTACTATGTCACACATATTAACAATTATTGGCGCCTGATAAGGCGCACACTAACGCGGGCACGTAACGACATGAGCAAATGATAGCGAGGATAATATATATTTTTAGCTCTCGCGTAATATACCACGCAGGAATTCGTTCCCTGAATTTCGTAAGTCAGTTCTGTTTTCGTAGGACGTGCCGAGATGCTTACGAGTTTCTCTCCTATTACCCTCTCAGTCAAATTTAGAACTAGAAGTACAAAATGATGAAAGCTCCTAAATAGAGTTTCAAAAAATCGAGACAAAGTCATCTTTCATACAATGAGAACTGTTACACGACTAAAAAAATGAGATAAAAGAATGGAAATTCCTAATATTGAACGACTGCAGCTTTTATTTGAAAAGATGTTTATTTCCATCAATGCAAATTAACTTTGATCTCGGTTTAACAAACTTTTATCTTTTTTAAGCTCTAAGAAGAATTAGAAAAAGATGAAGACTTAAACTGAAATCAAAGTTAATCTACATTAGTGGAACTGGACATTAATCAGACTTTCTTGCTCAGGAAGCAACAATTATTTAGCAATTTTCTATCGTCTTATCAATATAATATATATATAAGTATACAAGAAAATAAATAAGAAAAATTAATTTTTGTATCAAATTTTATTTTATTTCAAAATTTGATATAAAATTTCATTTTATTTCAAAAATTAAATTTTATATCAAATTGCATTTTAACAACGCTATTTACATATCAATGTATTGTACACTTAATGACTATCTAATACGAAATCATAATCTAGTATGGATTCGTGATCTTGCCGTGCTATAGCGGTGTTTTGGTTGTCCTCGATCACAATCGTTCCAACGTGATTTACCATAACGTATAAGTATGAATATTCGTAATTGCCAGACGCGTTCTGTAATTAAAATCGAATGTATGAGCGCATGTGTAAGTACATATAATTCTCGACTGCAAACCATATTCGCAAACTCACCTCCTTCACTTCTGCGTACACTGTTCCCTTTCTTCTCGTTCCTTGTACATAAAATCTTATTCTCATATACTTGACGCCATCCTTCATGTAATATATATGACTAAAAGAACAAATGCAGAAGTATTAGTTCAAATGTCACTTATATATTCTAAAAAGACAGTTAAGAAAATATTCTTTAATTTTGAAATTCAAATTAGTGTCATGATTTATTATCTTGTGATTCATAAGGTATCCAGTAGTAATAACCGCTTAAGTAATCTGAAAATTCTATTGAGCCAATAAAATGATTGTATCTCAAGATCATTGAGATAAATATTTCAAGATAATACTTATAATGATTTTGAATACGAGATCAGTGAATCATCTCTTACTGATCTTGTATTTGAATTAATTAATGATCACGAGAGACGATGCGATTATTACTGAATACATAAAAATGTTCAATATTAACAAGACCATAAAAAGTCTGAGCATACGTAATGTGTCTTCTACGTCCACGTCGAGTTTCCTCTCCGTAAGCCTTTACAGGTGCTCCAAGAATATCCATGACCTTCGGATGTTCTATGCAACGGACACGAGCTTCGCTGTAGACACCATATGGACTGTTGCTAGAAAACAGCTCCGAAAATAGGGTGTACAGAATCAAAGCAGTAATCCCTATGCCACCTATTATTACACCAAGATATCCAGCAGATTTCAGGTTTTCTTTAACTGAAACAGGAGAAGGAATGGATGTAGTCATTATATGGCAGTAATATGTAACATAGATCTTGTGAAATTTACCTACTTTCGCAGTGCCAATCTGTACCTGATTATTAGTTTCATTGGAGTCAACCTTAGTCACAGATTTCTTTGTCGAGTAGCAAACACTGTGTTTAATGCTGGGAACAATACTAAGACAATATGATGTATTTGACATATGGGTGATCAAGTGCTTTCTCTGAAGAAGATGATTTAATGCTCTCGCCATGTTCTAAAATATAAATATCTTTTTTAATAACGCATTAGATAAACGTATTTTGTTACAAGAATTTAATTTAAGGTTAGCCGGTTCTGTATTGAAAATATCAGCAATCCAATGTAAATACAGTATAATCCTTCGTTATATTTAAACTATATTATTCTTATTATCATTATTCACACTTACGCGATATAACTGATGTATGTACTAATTCATGTACAAAAAGAGCTACTAAATAGAAATTCTTATAATACAAGTGATTTCTATCCTTAAGCACTCGGTTGCAACCAGTTGCAAGTTGCAACAGCCATTACTGATATTGTACCCTGTACCTCATTCGTTTTCATGCGAGCGGTATTCACATTCAAATCTAATTTAAGATTATTGTGAGATGCTGAAATATAAAAATGATCGATTATGAATACCAGCCTAAGATGATCTTCAATATAAGATCAGATTACTTATTGATAATTCTAAAATTTTATGATCAATCTTAAGTGATCTTAAAATTCTATCGAACTAATAATATAAAAATTATCCTATTTCAACTTACGATGATCTTGAATACAAGATCAATTCATTGAAAATAATTATTAAATTTAAGATCGTGTCTCAAAATATTTCAAACAACGATCTTAAGGGGATCCCCTTTTCAAAACAAATTACCGACATTTTTTTATTAGAAAATATCTTTGAATTAACTTTACGGAATTCCAAATTCTTTTACACAATTAAAATACGCACAGAAATGAACAGAGCAAAAAGCGATTTCGTGCTAATAACCGAAAAAAATTTTTTTAACAAAAAAAAATGTTTTGTTATTAGCACGAAATTACTTTTTACGCTTTTAATTTTTGTGTGTATTTTAATTATGTAAAAGAATTTTGAATTCTATAGAGCCAATTTAAAGATATTTTCTAATTTAAAAAATGTCGATAATTTGCTTTAGGATCTTTTAATATACCGCCTCGTATTATGGCAGTATTGAAACGGAATCATTGGTTACAAAGCACAAACATGAAAAATCCTAGAAATTCCCTATCTCATAACCAATTGACATTCTGAACGAATTCAGAGTTGAAATACCGGCTTAATTGTTACCTTGCGTATCAAAACAACTAAAGAACTGAACTGCCTTCAATCGCCTTGTTTAGCCCCGTTATTGTTACTGTTATTGGATTATTAAGAGAGAATAACGACGGAAAAATAATTAACCAAAAGCCACGTAAAATAAATCGCGCAGACGAGGTTATTGATGAAGACACCACATCAGAGATTAGTTATGACTGGCGATCGCGATGGGTAAGTACAATTGTCAATTTTGTATTTTATATTTTCAAGATTTGTTAGCTTCGAATAACTTTCGCGAAGATAAATCCTGCTGCACGAATTTTGTAATATCAGTCAGGATTTTGGCCAATATGTCCATGTCTACAAATGTAGGTTAACCTTAGTCTTGCTTTAATTTTTTATCTTTTTCTAATGTCTATTTTCATCAAATATAAATTAACTTTTGATTTAATTTATTCTTTATCTTTCTACTGTATTAAAACTAAAAAAGGATAAAGAATATATTAAATTGAAAATAAAATTGATTCACATTGTTAGAAATGGGCATTAATTTCCAAATAGTCATTTAACAATTGAAGCAAAATACTGCATGTCTAAATAAAATTAATTTGCAGGCTGAAAGAATTGTTGAGGCGTAGACTGGTCGAGTGTGGATGGCGGGATCAGGTGAAGCTGATTTCAAAAGAAATAATAAAGGAGCATGGTCATGATGTCACCTATGACACACTGCTGTCCACAGTAACTAGCAGGGCTCGCACACTCGTGCCAGATTCAGTGAAGAAGGAACTGCTACAGAAGATAAAGAATCAGCTGTTGGCTCAAGAGGAGAAACTGAAAATTGTGACAGATCGTTAAAAATCTTGTCCAATTTGTCAATATTGATCTTCAACAATTTAGAAATCTTATTTATATCATCAACATATTTCTCATTGACACAATTGTGTTCAATACACATTTAAAAATTGTAACAGATCTCTTTGCAAACCATATTCTCCTAACAATTTGCTATGTTACATGACACATTTATTACTTTAAGCCACTCTAACACAAATATAATTTTTAAAAGGCGCAAAATGTGATACTTATTTAACAATAAATAACAGGGATAATTTAATTATAATAGGAGTATTTATATACATAACAGAATAAAATTAATTGTATCTAATCATATATTTAAAATTAGCGGAGTAAATTTGCAAGATATTTTATATATATATCTATATTCTTAAGGAGTGTACAAATTATGTGAATAAAATATGACTTAATTTCCTAAGTAAATTTAATTTGCACTATTGCGGCTTCAATATAAAAAATAAAAACATTCGATAATAGCGTTAGTCGCCGGCAGACGGCGACGCGCCGCAATTCTGATTGCTAGGTTAGGTCTAGGTTTTCTGTCGCACGGTAGTGATAGTGCGACTCATAGATTTTTCACCCGTCCGATTTTTTTGTGACGTCGGCCGGTGATACCATCGATTATAATTTAAACGTAGTCGTCAATAGCAGAAAGATGTTGATAAAAGTGAAGGTAATTATGCTGATCGCGACCGATCGTGCCTCTAACAGAGATTCACACCGGCAATTGTAATACTAATTTTAATTTCGTTTCAGACCCTCACGGGAAAGGAGGCAAGTATCCCGAAGTCACAGACGGGTTTTACAAAGATCAATTAACGAATGTGATCAGGATACAAAGTAGTTTTCCTATCGGCAAAAGGTCGACTTCGTTCCCCTCGAAGAAAACGACCTGACACTTTGGCCTATTTTGAAAACGTTAATTGTAGCTTGAGAATCTCTAGATTTAAAATATTAGAAAATTTGTAGAGCTTATATGTTGCTACACGAAAACGAATAAAATCAAAGTTGATCTTTTTGCCGCATTGAGGCAACCTTTTTCTGTATTAGTCAAAAAGCAAGTTACATGTAAATTGGAAAGTTACACCTCTTCCTTTTTCTGATGTTTCTTTAATTATAATACGCTAGTTTTCGTGTAAACGTTTCATTCGTTAATTAAATGTTGATTGATAAGTGAAAATGTGTATACATACAGTCTTTAGTTAATATAAATATATAATATACAATTTTTCAGATTGAAATAGATATAGAACCTACAGACAAAGTAGAAAGAATTAAAGAGAGAGTAGAAGAGAAGGAGGGAATACCACCGCAGCAACAGCGATTAATATTTTCCGGCAAACAGATGTACGTATAAATATTATTGTGATTTTATGACATAGTCACCACGAAACAAAATTCCTGTGATTTGTGATTGGCAAGGAATTGAATTTGTGATCCTGGATCTGTCGTATTAATGTCTATTTCCACCAAAGTAGATTAATTTTAAAGATAAAAAGTATGTTAAATCGAGATCAAAATTATTGGAGTTAAATGTTGAACGCGAAAAAAATGCATATATTTTTTACACTTTTACATTATATCTACTTTTATATATTTAATAAATATTTATAAATTTTGGTATAATTAAATGTTTATTAGTTTGTTATATAAATTTGAAAATAAACACATTTTTCAAATCGACTGACATGATTTCTCACAACCTACTGAGGCTGTAGACTTTTGCATATATGTAAAATATATATCTGTTTATTGCATAAACTAGGATTATTGCGTTTAAATTATTTTTTTACCCATGTTAAATTCAATTGATCCTGTTAAAAAGGATTGATACTTGTTCTTTAAAATGCTATTTTAATAATTTGTAATATTTTTTATTTCTCCTCCCTTATGCTATAAATAAACATGTGTTTTACATATACGCAAAAATTGAAGTTCGATAGCTTCAGTAGCTGTACTACATAAATATGTACAAGTAGATATATAAAAGTATAAAAAAATATGTGCAGCATTTTTAAATATTTTTTTAAGAGTTTTAAAGAAATAAAAAAAAATTTAGGAATTAATGGGTTAATTAATTTATTAATTTTTTCGCGGCACGTTTATTTTCACGTGAAACTCCTTAAAGCACGGCGTTACGCACAATGCAACATTACAGATAACACAATAGTAACGCGTCTCTTTCCTAAAGCCCTTTGATGTACATACTTTGCACTTTCTTCTGGCACAGATCTTCCTACGGGTCGCAGGTACATACTCTGGGTAGTGATGCACTATGCTCCATTCCTCCATTTGCGTTCCTTTAACAACAATATCCACATTATTCCCGACTTTGAGCTAAATATGCTTACGCATTTTGCTAAATGAAAAGCAAGTAAATAATTACAAAACGTCAAAAATCTTATTTCACTAATCAATTTTCTTCCAAAGCACAGATATAAGAAATATTCGAACCCAGAAAGATGAATTTATTATTTTATTTGATTAAAAAAACTAATTTTATTTACTGAATTATTGAAATCACGTGTATGTGTGGCCAATATAATTAGTGACAAATATAAAATATCGAAAACAATGTGAGGAAATGTTGTATTTTGTTTCAGGAACGATGAGAAGACGGCGCAAGATTACAAAGTCCAGGGCGGTTCAGTTCTGCATTTGGTGCTTGCGTTGAGAGGAGGCTGCAGGTACAACATTCCTCATTTATAAACGACGAGAGGATATTAAAAAATTGTGAGGGCCGCACAGAAAGAGAAAAAAAGAACAAAAAAAAATACATGTTTATCATCACGTATGTGCACTCGAAAAGGACAAGCTCTATGTTATTTTCAATAGAATAACATAGTCATGTGATCTTTACAACCTAAATAAATATTTAATAAAGTAATTTAATCATAACAAGTGCATATTTCTATAATATTTAAAATAATTTTTTATGTAGAGGGAAAGCAGGTATGCATTACTTTTTTCGTTATCTTTCTATTATTCTTGCGTTTTGCCATATACATATATTTTACAGCATTAAATATGTGAGAGATTTTAATTATTTATGTGGAATAATACAACATTAAAAATCAATTTTATGTCTGGGGGAAAAAAGTATTATATTGTTCGAACTTGGTAATCCAGTACATAGTTATTTAATATATGATAATAATGATAGATACAAATTATAGCAAGCATACAAGTAAAACCTAAGAAACATTAAATTATAATATTTAAAGCATCATTGATTTTTCTTCTTCTGAAAACAAAAACTATCACTTTTACAAGAAATAATTTAAGAAAAAGAGACAACCCAATCTGAATGCTATAGCATTAAACAAAAAACTTCTACAAGTGGTCAGATATAAAAATGGTTTGTATTAATTACCATGTATTGTTGGTAATTACTGTATTGTTGGTAATTAGATAGAACACGATCACAAAATGTTAGAAAACAATTACTCTCTAGTCGAGATTGTAATTGTTTTCTATCTAAATCCTTTTTGGAATTTATTATTTATCACTTCGTAAATAACTAGCCTCAATTTATGTAATGTTAGGGTGCCTTGTTAAGTCACAAGAGTATATGTAACAAAAAGTTGATAACAAATAATAATAAATAACTAACAAATTAATGGTTTAAAAATACTTTAAATAATGGTAATCTATAATTTCAAGAATAAATCAAGGAATTATTAGAATATTGAAATTGAGAGGTCATATCGCAAAAATCTTGAATATTGTCGAAAAATTTTAAAATATTAAAATAACATGAAAAAAATACAAACTAAAATTCTAAGCATTATATTTTTCTAAACATTTATCATTTCCTTTCTTTCGTCTATATCTATATTATGAGCATCGTTGGCCTAAGATGGGCCAAAATAGATAAATTAACTGCAACTCGTTTTTAGTTTTTTCGAATGATTATTATATAATTCGTCACAAGCAGAAATTACAAACGATTTTCTTGTTCTTAAAACGAGAAAAATAAATTAGTGATTGGTGTTTCGCGTAAGAATAAAACATTCTTCTCCGTATTTTTTTTCTTAATAAATCAAGACCTATTTTACGATTTATTTAAATCGAAGGTATAATAATAATACAAAAAGTTCTAATTATAAATTTTTCTAATAATATTTATCGACAGTTTGGGACAAAACTGGACAAAGGATGGGGAAACAAAGCACTTTATTAATTATTTATAGAATCGTCGCGCTGATTCGCTGTTAATACTACACGTTGCAGGGATGCTGCGCGAGGCGTTATAATGTCTCAGTCGTATCTCGCATCGCAAGAGGATCAGCGAACTTCCGGCTCAGTTTCTGTGGTATCTGCTGTTGTGCGTCGCTCGACTCCACTTGGTCTTAAAGACGCGCTGGCAGATGTAGCAGTAGACTGCGGAGTTCGAGGAGTCCTCGTGCTTGGATGTGATATGCCGCAGAAGTGCGTGCTGCGTCGTGAACGTGACGCCGCACTTGTCGCAGTACGTCGTCGTGTGGACGTTCCTGACGTTCACCGTCGGCGCCTTCGACAATTCTATAAATGCATTCCTCATTTTACCCTAGGTTTCTGTTTTCTTGTTCTAAACTACGTCCTCTGGCTACCGTTAAATACTGTAAACATATCGGACCCGCGATATCGAAACGATCATGTACAAACAAATCCTCCGCGATTCGCAGAAGACTAGAGAGTCCCGACAAGTTAAGTACCGCACGAACAGCAGAATCTTGTTCCTTCGTCAATTTCAAGTGAGCTTTTAGCAAGGGGACAAGTCTAGATAGAAAAAAGATTCACGATAATTAATGCAAGAAAATTGCTAAATCATTTCTTCTCAGTGCTGGGGGAGGAAAGAAAGGGGGAGGGGCAAAAATTGAAACAGATTTAATAGAAATATTTATTTAAAGGATGTATCAATAAAAAATACTATTTGAAATAAGTATTTTGTATAACAAATATAAAAAGAGGAAATAATATTTAGGAATTATACATATGTAATGCATAAGTATACTGTATACATATGTATTTGTTTTTAATTTTTTATATGTAATACATTTACTTGAAGTATTTATTTTACATTTCGATATAACGAGAGAAAAGTTTCTTTGATTTGAAGAAATTTTTTGGTTGTTCCTTATATTAGAATTAAAGAAATAGTTTAATTGTGAAACGCAAATCTTTTTTTTAAATGAAATATATTTTTAAAATCAGAACTAAATTATTTCATACATTTCTATCAGTACTTTCTTTGAATTAAAAAATGATTTGTTTAAATTAAACAAATAATTTGAATAAATGATTTATTTAAAAAAGGTAATAATGTCATTTCTTGAAATTAAATATATATAATATAATTTTTATTTTCCTCAGAGGTATGTTCACTTCAACTTAAAAAAACCAAATTAAACAATTTCATCAATTAAAACATAACTTTTCTCTGGGTGATATATCATGGATAAATAAGTTTTCTTTATTTTCTATTCTTTAAGAGTACGAAATAGAAAATAGTAAAACTAATATATAATATAATAGTACAAAATAGAAAATAAAAAAAAACAGCACATAGATGTAACTCACTTTTTAAAATTAGATAGCTATATTAGGTAATTATTTTAGCTTTACTATTTTCTATTTTGTATTCTTAAAAAATAAAAATAGTAAATAAACGATAAAAAATAGAGAAAATTTATTTATCCATAACAAAATGTAAAATAAATATCTTATTTCAAGTAAATGTACATATAAATGTTAAGTACTCATCGCTTTTTTGTATTTACTACACAAAATATTACTACTTAATATTAATACATATTTAAAATAGTATTTGTTATAGATACATCCTTTAAATAAATATTTCTATTACCATGTTCTATTTCAATTTTTTTTTTTTCAACACTTTCGACCCCGATGATGTTAAAATTGTATAGTAGTCACGCGATTTGATGGCAATATCAAACTTGAAAAATATGACGGTCGTACGTATCGATATTAATTTCTTTCTTTCAACAAATATTGCAATAACGATATTGATTTACACGAGAATTAAATTATATTCCCGTTAATGAAATATCAACGTGTTTCTACATTTTAATTTCGTTATACTCTTTTTTTTCTAATTTATATCGTTTCGTTCACTCAACGTCGTTCATTCCAATTCATCGTGTAAGTGTCCTAGCAATTCGTATTTTTTAAACCTGATGATGTAAAATGTGAAGCAGTTTCTATTACCTGTTGGCCATAATAAGATTCCGTAAAAGTCCCGGCTGGTCATCATTAGCTTGTCGCCGATCTGAATTTACGACAATTCTTTCAATTGCCGTCGAAAGAAGTGGCAACGCGATTAAATCATGATCATAAAATGAGTTAATTTATTGAAATAAATTAGAATTAAACAATTAGAATGTATGCAATTAATTGAAATCCAGAGGATAAAGGTAATAGAGGATGAAACGTTTATTCGTCTTTTCTCTGAAAATAATTAATAGGCACTTCTGAAAATAATTAATTAACGCATTAGGGACGCAAAGCAATATTAATTGTCAAGCACTAATTCTCGGTACACGGGTGTCCATCAGAAATTCTTTTATTTACATTACTGCGATAACATCTGAAAGCGTAGTCTTACACGATCTTTTAATTAAGTTACAAGCTCACAGTTATGATACCGAACGTAACACGTACCTGAATAGAGAACGCATGTTTTTTTTTTTTCGTGCTACAATGTCTCACGATATCTACAGTTTATTTCTAAAATTGCTGCAACATCCGCTGTATTCTCCTTAGAAAGAATTAACCCTTCCGGGCCGAGACGGATATAATTTTTACTCTGAAATCACTTTTTTTGCGATCCTCTTGTTTGAATCCAAAGTTTGAACACTCGGTAGATTCTGTCGACCGGATCCGAAATTGTTGGCTGAAACTGCGCCTCGAAGGGTTAAACAGCTTTTTCTTGCGACAGCGCGTTTCCGATTTCATAATCGCAACATACAGAATGGCAGCATGTTCTATCAACAATTTTTTGGGATCGATAAAGATGAGTACGATACGAACGATCTTTGTAGAAGAGTAAAATTCGCGTCCATTCATATAAATCTATTAAATTGTATTATATCTTTGTATCGGTTTCAATGAGAATCCGATATTAACATTGCTCGAAAAAATGGTTTGTCTTTATATGTTTTTTATCGATCCGAGAAACTTATGGGTAGACAATTTTGTATTCTGTACGCTGTATGTATAAGTGTATCCATGTCTAAATATTCTTTATCAATTCTAAATTCTGTAAATTGTTACATCTCTCTTTCTACGATACACTAATTTCCTGAATCTTTGCATCAAAACTTCAACTTCAAAAACACGCCCGCCTAGGGCCACGTTTCGGGTGTTCCTCATAAGACCGAAGACGCTCTCCGCATATTCGTTTTCCCTGCGATTTGCGCAAACTATACCTCACGCTACGCGTGTCCCAGCAATTTTATATACCCTCATCGATCATTTTATTTTTACCTCCGTTTATCTTCGCACGTCTCGTCTTACCAACAATATGATGCTTTTCCACTCCGTTGGTCAAGATTTTCCGTCGAGATTCGTTTGTCTTGATCCTTTATGTTTCTTTTACTCTTCTCGTGCGTTGGAATCTGTACAATTTCTTACTATCGCAATACCGCTACTATCGCGATTTATCTGTTGCAGGGATACTTAAATTTCATTGCACAAAAAGTCTTTTCACTTTTAATTGATGTTATTTTTATAAGATATTTATAAAAATTTATATATCTTTTAAATTTTTCTTTTATATTATAAAAAAAATATTTATACTAAGTAGATAAAAAAATATTAAATCTGTATAAAAAAAAATCTTTCTAAAAATGTTTATTAAGACTGTCAAAAAATGATTATACAAATATCATACAAATCAAGTATTAGTCAAGTATTTGATTAGACACAAAAGCATTTTATACACAAATTTTATATTAAAAAAATTTTTCTATTCAATATTTTTTCTATAAAAAAAATGTTTACGAAAAGTAAAAGGAAATTAAAACAATATTTTATATATACAAAAATTAATATTTGTATACATGACTGACTTCGACTGACCAAAAAAGACATGAAATAAAATTAACAAAATGATCCTTAATGCAAGAAAATAATAGGAAAAAAGATAAATTAATTATATTGTGTATAAAAGCTTTGTTAATCAATATTTCTGAATAATAAGTTCAAATTAATTTGAACTGAGCTTGAGAGAAGATCCCTGATACAGTTTTTCCGCGATAGCTCTTGCGTACGGCCTTAGATACTTGTGTGTTTTTATGCATGTAGCTTTATATTAACCCATTAAATGCCAATTGTTATCACGTCGTTCTACAGCGTTTGGTTCAGGACGTAATTACAACTGCGTCCCGCAGTGCGATTCTCTAAGCGGCAATTAATGAGTTAAATGAAACGTCCGTTCTAGACGCGGACCTTCGTGCTACGATCAACAACTATGATTACGTTCACTTATACCTTATACCTATGAGTAAATAGTTAGGTGCACAAGTGCAGTGTCACTCTCGAGAAAACAAAAACGAAATGCAAACGAGCGCACACCGTGCGCGTCGTATTCTCGGTTATTGTACTACTTGCATAATACTCTTGAATGCGCTCGTTTTAAATATCCTCGCTTACGATATCGCTCCCGTGTATGTAGATTACTTATTTAATAACAACAACAACGGTAACGACGACGTCTTATATTCAGATCTGTCTTTGGATATATATTGACGCATTTCGCAGACGGTCATTTCGAAACCAGCGTTTCCCCAAACGTTAAATTGTATTAATCTCTCAGAGATTATGCATGCACCGTCGAACAAGTAAAATAATTGCTAGAAATAATGCGACGTAACAAATAAATAAAAAATAAAAATAAAAAACAAATGAAAAATATTTTATTTGCAATGTTTAAAAATTAACACGTGCAATTCTTTTCGATGAGATCGTATATCTCTATATCTAGGATTTACATTTCTTGAAATTTACTTTTAGAAATTCTTAAACTGAAGTGTGAACAATAACATTAATTCTTTCCGATGGTTTGTATTACAATAAGTAAACAAAAAACTAACAAATTAAACGAGATTCTAACTTAACTTTTAACTTATAATTAAATTATAACACAGATATCAGCGAGTCTGATAAATATCTTTAGATTCGCATTTTTGGAACTTTTTGGTTTTTTTTCCTTTCTTAAGAGTACGAGATGTAAATACGTGCGAGATTTTTCGCGGGGTCGAGAAACGCTGCTTTCGCGCTTTTTCTTTTTTTTTTTTTTTTATACAAAGACAATGTTTACACGAGGCCGGTAACAGAATTAACGGCTACTTTCCGGATGCTTCGCACCGCTAGATATATTCTTGTCTATGGTAAACATCTGGAGAAGTCAATGCGTAAAATGTAAAACCAGATAATTGTATAAGGCACTGTATCTATGCTCTGTCTCGACAGCTGAAGCTAAGGCTCGATGTACACGTAAAAGCTTCATTACCAAGAGCTACGAGAGCTCTCGACGCACGTTCAATGTTAAAAATCTTGTTCAAAATTTTTTTTTTAATTACAGAGAAGAATGTCTTGTGTGCAATCGTAAAATTAGGGATAACAAAATCATACGAAGTCGAGTAAAGAGAATGAGCTTTTTAAGTGTACACTGAGCCCAAGAATCGTTCGCAAAGAAACTTCAGCACGTGGTGTACGTAAACGTGTAAACAGAGTCCGTGTAACGTGTCGGGAGTTGTGGCTGCAGAAAGAGAGAGAGAGAAAGAGAGACAGAGAGAGAGAGAGAGAGAGAGAGAAAGAGAGGATTACGACGCTGCGATGTCCTGTGAAGACATGACGGCCGCGAAGAGAGAGAGAGCTCCCGGGTGCATCAAGAAGTATAAAAAAATAACTTCGATCCATTATAGAGATCTGTGTGAACGAGCAATAGAGATCTCGATAATTTAATGTCCCGTATAATAGTGACTAGAATCCTTCAAGATCGCTGATTCTTGTTAATCCGAAGGAGAGGCGACTCTAGCTATGGGCTCTACATGAAAATACCAGGCCTTTCGCTCTCTACCGAAGAAATCCTTCGCGAGAACGCGAGAACCTCATAAGGAAAATCCTTTCGCACAAGACTCTTTCGCGTTTCTCTTACAATGAAGGATCCTTGCAAAAGAACGTTTGATAAATGCTTTCACCCTACCGCGCGCGAGGATTTTACTCCGCAGCGTAGCTACTTAATATGCTTAATTGTACTGAATTCTTCTGCATGCAAGATTTCCCTTTTAACCCGCGTTCGCACCCTCCGATAGAGCCGCCTCCTGCCTTCATCCGCGACGTATACTTAGATCCTTAAACACGTATCACTTAATCCTCACCTCTTAACACGCCTAAGGCGCGAATTTACGCGGTCCGCTAATGTATAACACAATCGCCAACTGCACACTTAGATAAGATAGCAGAAGATAAATACGCGCGTACAGCGAAGCTAGACACATCAATTTTCTCGCGGAAAACGCATCTAAATCGGGCCGTTCGGCCGCGCGTGCTGATATAATTTACCGAGAGGGTGACGCGCGAAGGGTCGCGATCACCCCCCTCTCGCCAAAATCAAATGTCGAAAAGCGCAACTATCCACTACTTTTCAGCGAGTCGTGGCACACATACGGACCGTATCTAAAATATGCAGCGATACCTCAACGCAACGTTCCACGAGTGAAAGACTCCATGATAGTGAACAATGAACGATCAAAATATCGCTGCCTACCCATCGGATACGCTCCATATATTTACGGCGGATGAACAGGCTCGGCGAACTTTAAATTAAATCAGATTGTTTAAATTTAAGAAACGCTCGCTCGCTCAGTTACTTCCACTCGAATCTTTCCCGAAAACCGTTCATTTTCACATTTCATTCACGTATCTTTCCCGGGACATGAATTTTTAGCTTTGACTCGACTTGCCCTTCAAGTTCATTCACCCGCCGTTTTTTTTTTTTTTTCTTTNTTTTTTTTTCTTTTATACTCGTTAAGACATAACGAATACGCGGATAATTCTCGCGGATCTCAGCGTGTTTAAATGCGTCGTCAACGAAGATGCACACAATTTTTGCGCACAGCTATATAAATACTTAGTACTCCAGTAGAAATCCGTTGCATTTAAATCTTCTAAATTAAGACGTACGTTCAGACAAAGCACAATACCACTCATCATCGAATCGGCTTGCTCTCGTAACAATAGTCGAGTGCCGCTTGAACAATGTAAAAATTATTTTAAAAAAACTCCACTTCCAAAATACTTTATTTTTCGAGAGGAAGAGGACGCAGGACCGACGTCCCGCATTGTATCAATCACGATCGCGTTTTGATCGTCAACTTCCTTTCCTATATTATCTGGAGAAATGAATGCTGTTTAGCGACAATTGTATATCCAATAAAAAAAAATCAATGTATCAGATTAATAACATATCTCCCGAGGAGAGCGCATCCTCCAAGGTTCAATCTTATTCGCTCGCATGCATCGCGAGAAGAAATTAGCAAGCAAAGAGGCGCGTAAATTTTTCTCTGCGAAAGCCTCATTCTCGAAAGAGTTACATTTCTGAATAATTATGAATACGAACGATTGTCATCTTAACACTAGCGTCAAGCCGCAGTGCTGTTCTCACGTTAATTTCCAATCTCGAAAATATAGATATCTTTTTCTCTTATTTATAAAAAAATTAATATCTTTCAGGGTTGGACGTTTACGTGTGAAATATGAATAATCTACATTACGTGTATACAATGTAAACTATGCATAATCTGAAAATTCAGATTTCATCAGAAACAGAAAACTGGAAATATTCCGTGTTTTTTTAATTTTTAATATTATATATTTTTATTTGATCGATATTAAAGTCAAATTAACATTACAACTTAATTATTTTTCTCTCTATTGTGTTATCAATTTATAATAATTTTAATGGTAATAACATATTATTTGTATTGTCTATGTGAATAAGATTTATGCAAATATAAACGTAAATAATTCATGTAGACAATCCATGTAGTAATCTTATTTTCGAAATGTGCAGCACAACCCTGAGATCTTTAACTTCAAGTGTCAATGCGGATACCTATCTGCCCTGTCGATAGCAATATTAAAGTCGATCAAATTTGAATTATTCAGATCACAATAGAGAAAATATTAAGATGACGTAGTATTAAGATGACGAGATCGGCACAGAGAAAGCGAGCGAGCTCTCGCATTGGCAAACGCACAAGGTATCCGCAGCTGGGAGCGGAGCAAGAAGTGATGTCGCTCGAACGTTCAATAATAATAGTGAAATCGTCACGACGAGATCGATATCTGTTATCTCAGAGAGAAGGGGAGATAGAGAGAGGGTGCGGTGCGTGTGATCTACGAGTCCAATTCGCTTAGCAGGTTTCCCCTAGTCGGGTTGCGCTGCCGCCGCACGATCGTTTTTGTCCAGGGTACTTGGTGTTTCAGGCGCATGTGACGCCGCAAGTCGGTTCTACGACTGAGAGTGGTGTGGCAGACGATGCAGGTCGTCTGGTTGCGATGCACTTCGAGGTGCTGGGTCAGCGAGGCAAGGTGCCTGTAAACGTTTCCGCAGAGTCGGCACGGAAAACGCCCCGGCCCCGCAACCTTCTGCCAAGTTGCCTCGCCAAAGTTCTTCCGATTGCGTCCCACCCCCCCTGCAACACATTAACACAGCCACGTGACCCGCCGGTTCCTCATCATCAATTATCAACGGGATCATAGTCGGAGTGAGGAGATCACAGGTAGAGGAAAGGGTGAGACGGGGAGAATGAGAGGGCAAAGGGGAAGAGGGGACACGGTGGTGACACGTTAACACAGGCCATCCATTGCGAGGGGATCGTCAGTCGATTACTGGTGAGACTCGGATGACAACGTGTAGAGACCTCGGGCGTGAACTTTAACCCTTTATCGCGACTCTAAACGGTACCTCTCCCTCTCTCCCCCTCTCTCTGATAAGCCACCACTATCGCGAAATCCATCGTAACACTGTAACGTTTCTAGTACTCGACTGCATAAATTACAAAATTATCATCCAATGTTTTATTACAACAGAAAGAAATTTCCCGTCAGTGATCACAAGTACTTGCAAATATATTTCGATATTTCAACCGTTAAATAGAGCCACATAAACGTATTTTACCGTGCTCTTCCCAGTTTACTGGCCTCGTGGGGAATCGGGTGAAATTACTCCCGCAGGTAAAGGGTTAAAATCGCGCGATCGGGTGCTCCAGTGTGTCGAGGAACGCGCGTTCAATGGTCATTGATCCATATATACGTGTGGGGTCAACGTGCACTGTATTGGCCGATGTGTTAGCAGGCGCCGGGTAGGACGCCCCCGAAGAGCGCGCGATCGACTGATGATCCTCCTCGAAGTGTATATCTGTATGTGTAAACTACTCCCTTCGATCGGATCTCACCAAGCTTAATTAATCGGGCCCATTGCGCCCGATCGAATCCCGAACGTCGGATTCGATTATACACAGTACACAGTACAACAGTTAGACTGTCATGCACAATGTCGCCTCTCCCGTCAACTTCTTATTCGATTCCGACCCTTGAAAGCAGTTTTGGGCAAACGTCCAATTATTTTCGCGATCATTATTGCAGATAATGAATGCAGTAAAAATCATGATTAAAGTAATCAGCATTTATAAGATGTAAGGCAATTCGACAAAATTGCCCCTGTCTTTTCCATCATTGATTGAAATTAGATGAATCACACATTATTTGAATTGTACAATACTTTTGTACAATAGATTAATCTCATTTACATAAAAAACGAGTTGTCTAATTAAAAATTTTGATTATATCAAGATTAGTCACATTCATCTCATTAATAATGCTTACTGATTACTTTACTTATTCATCATAATAACTATAATCATTAATTCGATTACTCATTAATCGGATTACTTTCTGCCCATAAGCTTGCTTGAAACATACACGTCACAAGTATACACCAACACCGCCTGAGAAATGTTAACAATCAACATCGTTACGATATAACGCAGACGTACCGCAATAAGTACTGTAATAAATACGATTATAATTATATACTTCACATCGGGGACAACGAGACCGGCGTGATCGTTGTGTGCCGATGACTTACTTGCTGAAGCGCCGGGCACAAGTTAGCACTAAGGGTGTAAGTAATTAAACTCGTTTGAAATTCACAGCGGATTAGGTGAATTAGTGGGTGTCGTGGTGCAGTGCTGCAGCTTGTCATCTAGTCGATTGTGTCACTTCGACACGTATGTGTGTGTGTGTGTGTATTGCGTGAACGAAAGCGCAAAAGCGGTCCATTCCAGTCAACCGTTATCTCGCGCGCAATTGTCCGTGCAATTTGTGCTCGGGGAAATAAACAAATTAAATCGAAGATGATCCTCAAGCGGTGAAACAAAGTTTCGCGCGACCGTAATCGTCGCAAGTCGGATGTTTCACGAGAAGGAAAGAGGAGAGTCTCTCGCTTATGTGAGTTGATGGTTTTTCCAACTTTATTCACACATATGTCCACTTACATTATTTAGCCTGCATAAGCCAAACATAGGATTACGTAATAATATATTATATATATATTTTTTGTCATATTTTATGTATACATATATATGTCTCATCTCTTTCTTCTTTTATAAATAATCAACTAAGGGAATATTAATTCATCTAGGACAATATTAATTGGCGGTGTTGTACTTATTTCGCATTCGTGGCTTTCCGAGGAATGTGCACATTCGTTTTCCCACATCCGTAACAGAATAATATTGTAATAGTTCGTGTTTGTGTACGCGATCGTCGTTCAATTAATTAACGCGCGGGATCGTATCACACATACGCGTATATGTGCATATGTAAATAAAACGCGAATAATTATATATATATACGTAATATATATACGTGTATATATAATTCTCCTGTAGCTCCTCGAAGAGTTTAAAACAAATGACACCGCGCAGGTTAACTTAAATAAGAAATAAATTTCAAAAACATAAATTATAACGTTTGTGTAAATTAACAGCATTCAAACCGTTGTTAGTCCGAATCGTTGTAAATGGCACGCCGTTCTGCAACGATCGGATTATAAAATATACAATGAAAATTATGCGATTTATAAATTTATAAGAATATATGCTAAGGCAATTTATTCGCATGAAAACCAATTCCTTTAAAACATCCTCTATCTCCTTTTCTTAATTCTCTATATTTATTAGAAATTAATATAAAAAACTTTCAAATATTAAAAAGATATTGCGACAATTTTCTGGCGCTACGTTCCTTAAAGAAAATCCAATTTTAAATCCATTATGGAATCTGAAAAATTACTCGGTGCACCTAAAAATATTCTGTATATTGTATGAACGTTTTCCCTAAATCAATTTAGATAATTGCGAAACACGAAATCCATCTCATACGTCTCATTGCACCAAGGTGTAAAAAAGGTGAGAAAACTAATCCGTAAGAATATGAACTAGATGTAATTGCACTAAATTGCAATCCATTCGTAAACTAGCGTCAATTTGTACATTCCCACTTCGTTTCAGATGACCGTGGTCATCAATGAATATCGTTCTCGAAAAAGAAATCAAAGTGTGGGTATGACCTCATGTAATCATTCTAAAACGAAAAATATATAGCCTCTCTACGGAAGAATCTCTTGTACTTATCGATAGCCACCTCGTGATCGAAAGTGAGTACTGCGCATTCGATTTCTCCTCTAATGTACAGTGTAAAATTATATTTGCACTCACACATACAATACTGTCCACAAAGTCCATAAAAATAATTTATATTATTATATATATATTATTTAATTTAAATATAATTTGTTAGATTTAATATTATTACATTTACTACATGTCTTTAATTTAATATACAGGGTGCATCAGATCACCCGCCATACATCCCTTTTAAAATGAAAAATAATTGTTTTCATTTCAGATTCGGATTACAAATTAAAAAAAAACAATAAACTTTTATCCCAAACATTTTTTCTGAAAAATACCTCTATTATCCTTTCATTTAAGTTTATTTTTTCATCACATTTATTTTAAGATTATTTTAAGTTTAAAAAAGGCATTTCCAGAAAAAATGTTTAAGACAAAAGTTTCTTTTCTTTTTGCGTGTGATACGAATCTGCAATCAAAGGTACATTATATTAAAAAAATTCAACATCCGATTATAATCAGAAGTTGAAATATCGCTATTCGATAGAGCGTTAATTTATTTATGAAAAATGTTTTGGAATTTTTGATACAAATTACTTTCTTTTATTTTAAAAGAGGTATACAGATGATCTGAGACACCTTGCATATATATTATATACAATATATAATATATATATT
>QKQZ01055825.1:0-11292 GCA_003595255.1 Solenopsis fugax | reverse complement strand
GAATAAGAGTTATTTTAACTTAAAATTTAGAGTGGACTTTCTGGGACATGCAAAAATGTTAAATATTTTTTACTGTGCATTTATAAAATATTTATAAAATATTTATGAATATTCACCAAAATATTTTATGAATATTTTTATAGTCGTAGATTGAACAGATCATAAATATGTATCATAAATATTGTGATAAATATTGTATATTATTAAAATATTTTAAAAACATATATCAAAGTATTTTATAAATATTTTTATGATCTTAGATTGAATAGATCATAAATATTTATTATCAATTTTATGGTAATTTTATATCATATATTATTAAAGTATAGACTAAACTAAATATTTTATGCAATATTTATCATAATATTTATGATCTGTTCAATCTAATATCATAAAAATATTCATAAAATATTTTGGTAAATATTTATTATAAATATTGTATGCTGTCTGGGAAATCCATTTCGAGGTTTGCTTCGAAGCAAGTAGTCTTCAAATTGTTATCGACCACAGGTCCCAAGGGAAAATTCGTTTTGGAACAAGTTTCGAACGAATTAAGTCACGTTCGCGAGGTTGTTCGCGTGTAACGAAACATCCTGCTATTTCCCGGTAAAAAGAGGCCAAGGATCTTCTCGTGCTGGGAACAACTCGAGACCGTGTCGGTACCGCGGGTTCAATCGATTGAATTTCGGACGCGAGAGAAAAAGAAGAAACGGACGCGCGAGTCAATCTTCGCGTGAGCGGAGCGAGAAAAAAAAAGCGAACGCACTTCACTGCACTTCGCTTTTTCTCATCATTGCCCTTTCCCCTTCCCGCGATCATCTCTTCATCTTCCGCGTACGATTCCTCGCGCCATGTAGCCAGGAATTGGTAAAATTTTATGAGCGCCTTTATATGCCGTAATAATACGCCTGCGACTGCGTTTTATCGCTTCATTTGGCCGATATAATTTCTCAACATACGTCACATATGTTCCTCTTTTTCTTTCCACTTTTAGAATGATTCATCTCAATAATTCGTCTCGTGAATTCTGCAATCGCGGTTTCGCAAACTTGCATCTTTCTCTTAAAATTTCCAAAGGATCGAAGAATTTAGAAGAGAACAACCGTTTGAGAACGATGTCGCGAAATGTCTTGAAACAGTATCATAATTAACATTTTCATGTATAATTAGGAGTCGTTCACTTTCAGGCCGCTATTTTCTATCGGTCCCAAGAATTTTCGTTTTATATGCACAGTAGAAAATATTTTTTTGTATTTGTGTTAAAACCAGTCCTTGTTAAAATTTTTCTATTAAATTTTTATCCAAGTGTTAATTTAGCACAACATGATTATGTTATTTAAACATTTTGTGTTAAATTGATATGACATTTCTTAACGTTAAAATAAAACAATTTATGAGCGAACAAACAAATAACATAAAAGTAATGTAATTTTAAAACATAAAGTCCAAGATAAATGAATAAAAATGTACGTGTCAACAAATTATAAATATTAATTTTACTAAAGAACTATGTTTCCATATTTCGTTTCCAAACTGTGTCAAAGTGTTCCAATTTTTGTGAACGCAATATTTATGTTACTTTCTAATACATTCATCTCGTTTTAAATTAACACAAAAATTTGAATGGACCTTTGGGACATACGATATATGTTAAATTTAACACACCAAATTTTTCAACTGTGTACCTTTGCATAACGACAGAAGAAATATGAAGATAGAAGCATTTTGATTTTCAAATCCAGAACTTTAATCACGCGACAAGAATTTCAGCTTGAAAAGTCCGTGGTGAAAAACACAAAAGGAAGGCGCATTATCCTCCTTGCGAAACTTCTAACGAGAGGCTGCAAGTCCGGCGTTTATGTCGTCGGAGCAAAACTCGAGTGAATATCGGTGAACTGGTTGCGAAACTGAGAAGACGGGGGCGAAGCGCGCGGGGTGCAGCAAGAATGACGAAGAATGGAAACGCGCCGAGGAAATCGGGGGTACTACGATCATGAAATGATATTGGACAAATGAAGCAATAAAAGTCCTTAGCTAGTGAACGCGAGCGTGCTCGCAGGCCGCAAAAGTAGCTGGGAAACCGGTGATGCTGTCCGAGAATTGATATAACGGTGTGTTTGCCGAGAAACAAACAGGTTCAGTAGGGAAGACACGAAACAGGTATTAATAGAGTATTTGCTCCGGCTGCGAAGCGAATAAATTGCAAATAAATTGGAGCGCGTTGCGTAATAAAGCTGCATTTGGGTAGAGGAGAAAAGGGAAGTTGTTAGGTGTTGTAAACAGCGCAAAACATTGAATCCCGAAAGTTTGTAGAACGCTCTCGCAAAGTAAACATTCTTCGTTAATTGTAATCACATGTAATAAGTGGTACGAAATAAGTGAGGCAAACGTGACAGTATTTCTCAATGAATTTCAAATGGGCAGTAATCAAATTTTAATTTGAAACTTAATTATAAAGATATTAAAGAAAGTTATGAGAAATATTAATCCACTGAAGAAAAATTGACTTCAAACTGTCAATTGATCTGAGAATTACATTGAAGAATTAAATTAATAATTAAATTCCTCTCATTTTATTTGATACAAAATTTTTTAATATTGTTTATATATTTTTAAAAAAATATTATTTAATACGAATAATATAGACTTTATTTTATTTTTTATTTTATTTTATATGTAAATTTATTTTAAGATAAAATTAAGTTCGATTTTCTCATGGAATATTAATGTCTGGACCAAAGTGGCATTAAATCATATTCTAAACGTAGTAGAGCTCACTAGTCGATGCGTCATATGCGCGAGAATTTTTCGTTTTATGACTAGCCTCACCTTGCCTCACCTGGAAAGATAGCTTTTTAAACCGATACGGCGACAGCTTTCTCTGTTGTCGTGCCTTGCGCGCAATTAAAGGAGCCGATATTCAATTAAAAAAAAATTATGAAACTGGCCGGCGCAATTAAGGGGGCAAGACCGCTTAACCCACTTACCGTAAACAATTAGATGCGAGAGAGCCGGGAAGAAGTGGCATTAAAAGTCAAGTGTACCGCGGCGGAATATCAATACGCCAAATCTGCCGCTCGCAAAAAGGCAGCCGGCCAATCAGCGGAACCGCGAGAAGCCTTTAATATTTCTCATCGAAAATCGACAAATTTCTTCTTTTCTTCGATACCTTGAGCCTTGCTAAGGCGGTATTTGCACGTAGGGCGGAGTTCCTGCTGTTTTAATCGCGTTTTTATGGTTCGTAATTCCAACAAATTTTGTTTGCAATGAATATTTTTTTGTCCAATTTTCTATAATAAATGATCTACATTTAAATTAGTAAATTCGTAAATATCCGTATAAGCATGAATATTTGCGAATTTATTAATTTAAATATGAGTTATTTATTACTGTATATCCTTCGGATATTAAGGCATATTGACTGAATAAATTAACCGAATTAAAATACAGGTAAATAAAAAAATAAATACGACTCTAGCACAGACGACGATGCGTAATTATATTTCACAAATTATAAAGTCATATAAATATTGAAATATTTTAATGTTTACATTGACTTAACTTTAAGCCTCACCTTGCCTCACCTGGAAAGATAGCTTTTTAAACCGATACGGCGACAGTTTTCTCTGTTGTCGTGCCTTCATCGATAATATTAGTTCGTAAAAAGAAATGTAATGTATTACAGTTTTATCTTGAGTATCTTATCTCATGTTTCGCTAATGACTGAAGATTAATTTATCCAAGATTAATAACATTTTGATGTCGATCACCAACCTGAATGGCAATATAGCATAGGGCTACAATGTTGAGTCAAATAAATTCAAACTTTTCAAGAAATGTTACAGACATCTCGTGTGGTAACTTAAGTCAGCAGAACGTAAGACGAAGAGAAATTGTTGTCAATCTGAATAAATATATCCTATAAGTGCATAATATTATTCAATATTAAGTAATATTCCTGAAATATTAATAAAAATTGTATGTCTATTCCTGATAATATTATGAAGAAGTAAACAATATTCTTTACTTCACAATATTTGAAATTATCAGGATTATTATAACTTTTAAAGGCAATAATTGTAAAGTTTATGAATATTTTATGCACATTAATTTTTAAGCACAATAATATTCATAGAACATTTTCATAATATTCCACGGATACTGAAGTAATAAACCATGAATATTATGTAAAAATAGACATATAACATAAGTTTCCCATAATATTTATTAAAAAATATTGAATAATATTCTCGGAATTATTGATAGTAAAATTATTTTAATTTTTAATAATACTAATGAATATTCGTATAATACTTTAGGAATATTGTGTGCTTATAGGATCCGAGTAAAAAATAAAATGTTGTTTAATGACGACTTATGCTATACTTTGCTTATATGTATAAAATCGCGAGGAAATACAGTGTGTGTTTGAAACGAAACGGTGTCAGAGGTGAAATGAGCTGGAGGTGTTATTGTTCGACCGCATACGCGCGTGAATACAATCTAACCTTAAGTTAAAGGGAAGTCAGAGCACTGTTTCTATAGTTATTTACAATCTCGAATAATCGAGATACATGCTTAATCGAATTAAAACGTTAAATTTGTTTTTACAACTCTGTTTCATGCTATATTAAATTTAGCAGCAATTTTTCATTTTTATTGTATTGAATTTTCTCGAGGCGATACTCGCACGTGGCAAATGTAATGTTATCAATCGAAGTGCCGACATAACGGTGCCAACATAATACGCAACATGCTGCATAGAAATGCAAAATTATATTGATCGTTAAAGGGAGATGATAACGTCAGATCGATGTTTCGCGATCGTGTCTTGCCTTGTTGGCTTGATATATACGGTGCGCTTAATCGACAGCGATTACGATCGTCACTTTAAAATTCCAATGGTCCAGCTCTCCTAACAGTAAAACTGGACCTCGCCGCGCGTCCAATTACCGGTATATAAATGTATCCCTCCTAATGATCGCCCGTGTGACGGATACATCTTATCTCGGTACGATGGAAAATTATCTTGTTGCAACAAGCGAAATTAACGGCTAATAACGGCTTGCACAACATAAACACTTTTCCAAAGGGTTATGAAGTAAGGATAAAAAATCGAAGCATCTCCCAGTCAATTTACCTTATAACTATCCGTCGTTCCGAGGCATTCCACAAAAAAAAACTTGTGTCAATTATCTCTTGATCTTTTCGATTTAGTTAATAAAATATAATCAAAAATATAATTCAATATAATTAAAGTGGAATAACCATTAAATAATGAGTGTATAAAAAAATTTCCGCATTAAACGTATAAGATAAAAATGAATATAAGAACGAAGATAAGATAAATGACTTCTCTGCTGACTTCATGTAAAAATCCGAAAAATTTCACCGGAAAAGGCTCGTCGGAGAAAGGGTGGGAAAAAAATTTGGCGAGCAGCGAGGCGAAGCATAAATCGGAAAGCGAGAGAGACGACCGGCAGACAGCGTGCGAGAGGAAGGCGAATAAATAATAAAAAAAGGTGCTGCCGGATAAATAAGCGCGATGAGGCGACGTATAGCGCGATGAGAAGGCGGCAACGGCAACGGCACGGCGGCGTCGTGGCGTCTCTTTTATATCGAGGGAAGCGGATGCTCGGCCCAATTCCCGCTGCACGCGCGCGTAAACGCGCTGAAACACTTTTCGCGATCGCCACGCTACACTTACGAAATCGGCAGCATTGTGGAGTTCGCGGATCGGGGGAAATAAATGGAGATCACTCCGATACGACAGACACGCGGGACGCGACCGTGACGGAGAGAGATGCCGACTGCTCTCCGACAAATCTTTTAGTTCTCTCGTCTTCACGATCTTCCTCACTGCGCGGAGAATCTCTGCGCGTTTTATTGGGATTTAAATGTCCTCATTTNTTTAAATGTCCTCATTTTCAGACGTAGATATTTTCAATAACAATATTTTAAGCTTATTTTATTTCATAATATTATTAAATATTTATAAAAAATGTTAATTTAAAAACATTAATTATAATATTTTATTTAGTGATAATTAATATTTTTCACAATTAAATATTTAAATATTTTACAACGCGCAAAATGATTCAGATCAAGTGAGCGAACATAAACACCAAATTTAAATCAAGCAAAAAAACAAAAATATATATAATCATAATTTTAATATTTATATAGTTTTGTTACTTGTGTGTTATTTGTTATTTATGTGTTATTACAATTACATAACTAAAATTCGGGGACGTACACTGAGAGAAAAAATATCTTACAACAGAAAAATTATTTACTCAGTTGTTCTCAATAGTTTATTTACTTGCAGTTAAGTTAAAAATTTCTTAATTTAAATCTTTATGTAAATAAAATGAAGAATAATTTTGAAGTAATTTTTTCTGACAGTTCTAAAAAATATTTACTGTTAGACTATTTTTACATTCAAGATAATCAGATTTTTTAATTTAAGAAAACAATTCAATTAAGTTTAGTAATATTATTAGTTTATCTGTAAAATAATTATTTAAATGTAAAAAATGTAAAAATACAAAATTATACACTAATACGTCTATTTACTTAAAAATAAATATTTTTATTTAAACAGAACAAACAAATGCTTGCATCAAAATATGATTTTTTTTAATGCATTTTTTTCGTAAAAAAATTTTTTTCTCGGAGTATTATTGAATAGACATGAAATAGATCTCACACACATTTTTCACTTTATATTGAAAAATATTTCTACCTCTTTTTTTATTTTACCTTTGTTTATTTTATTGCACACGAATAGATGACGAATTTTCTAAACGCGGGAGTCGGCTACCGTGGAAAATAGCTGGCAGAACGTAAACGCAACCATGTCGATTTACAAACAAAGCCGCGCGCATTTTTGCAAGAGTCTCTTTTAAAGGTGCGGCTGTCAGGCGAATTGCACCTCTATATTCCCGCCCGTGCTCTCGCGTTATCGCAGAATTCATCAAAACTGGAAAACGCATTTGCATTGCGGCTCGTGCGCCGCGCATCGCGGTTTGCATTAAATCCCGTTAGAAAACGATCTGCGCGGCCCTCGATTTCGAAAGTGAGGCGGGACGGGAGGATGCAGCGCAGGATGTTAGCCGAGATGCTGCGAATTTCCTCGCGTTGGCGGAAAGTCTTTCTCTCTCTCTCTCTCTCTTCCTGCTTTTCTTTTTCAGAAGCAACTAGAGATAGCTTGCAGTTACAATTTTTTTTTAAGAATTTTGCGTTATTTGGAACAACGTGCATTCTTCCTTTTCTCTCTGTCTTTCTCTACCGCAGTTTAGTTCGCGCTGTATATCCGCCACGCTACATATCGCTCCGCTGCACTTTTTCATGGCTCTGTTCGTGCACGAACGAAACACGATGGATCGTTATCAAGTATACATTGCTTGGAATAGCAGAATAGGTCATCTCTAGAAATTTTAGTAGAGACACTCAATCTAATCTCGAAGTAGATACGGAACAACGGATGTAAATTTAAACTAGAGACAAATAGTGTAGAAATTGTAAGGTGCAAAGATTAGAAATATAGGGCGAGTATTTTAACTGTGAGAAAAACGGATGGAGAACAAA
The DNA here is from genome assembly GCA_003595255.1 of Solenopsis fugax. Classification (NCBI taxonomy): domain Eukaryota; kingdom Metazoa; phylum Arthropoda; class Insecta; order Hymenoptera; family Formicidae; genus Solenopsis; species Solenopsis fugax. Next base: position 3,702 of record QKQZ01055825.1, on the reverse strand, counting down.
AACTTGTTTCCTACATAGAAACTATACATTCGGATTTTTTCCTTTAAACAAAATGTCAAAATTTTGTTTTTTAACGTCTTTGAATAATTCTTGAATATTTTCATATGCTTGTCTCTTTTTCTCTTGCGGGAAACGAAGAAGAATATTAGCGTCGCGCCGCACGTGAGGGGACCGGCTGCGGAGACTTGAACGCGTGCATCGAGCACGTGCGCGGCGGACGATGCATCCTTGTCGCGTTTAGAATGCGTTTCATCCGTTACCAGGCGATTTCCATATTCGTATGGGAAACGGCGAGCGAGCTGGTTTTTCGAGCCCCCCTCTCTCTCTCTCTCTCTCTCTTTTCTCCGCTTCGCTCGCACGGCTTCAGTGGTTAAAGTGATACACGCTCGTGTATCAGGGCTTGCTCCTTATTCCGGGGTTCCAGGAGATCGCTTTACGTAACCGGTGTAGCTCGTCGCGGCGTTGACGCGTTTTTAATCTCACAAGGAGGCGGCATGGATCCCGCATAATGAGGAGCAGGTACTTCCGCAGCGAAGTTTCGTTTACTCGGCAAATATGTATGTAAATGTGAATATAAAGAAAAACACAAGTTAACGAATAGGATGGATATAAAGGAACAAAGATGAAAATATTATAAGGAGAAAGATAACTTGTACAATCCTCGGATATCGCTCTACTCTTATGTTTGAGGCTCTCGAGCATTAGTACCTTCGCGAATCGCATGAAATCGTCGCGTTGTCAGTAACTCATAAAATTCCTGAAAGAATCGTCCCCTCCAATTTTTCCACAGCTTTCGACATCCGAGTCCCTCGCACGCGAAGTGCGTGCATGCGTGTCGAGTGCCCGGCGGGCACTCCGAGAGTGCCGGTTAAGTAATTTAAGTAAGGATACAAATACTCGACGAGAGACAGAGAGAGACGCGAGACTTGAGGTAAACTATGCCGAGGGAATCATAACCGCACGCAGGATCGAGTGGGTTTCTCGCTTCGCCGAGCAATGTCCGAGTATGCTCGGTAAATTGTCTTATTTATGGACCGTTCGACGAGCGCAGATAGTAGGAGTGGCTTTTTAAATATCCACCTGTTTTTAAACGAACTCCCAACAAAAGCCTGTGAAATACCCGCGTCGATGTAAGTGCCACTCGATCTTTGGATCCTTCAAACAACTTCGTATCTTCAAACGTCAGAAGATTATCTGTCAATTTTGAAAGAATTTCAATATTTTTGGAGGAAATTAAATCTTCTTGGTTTTAGAAATTCAATATTATTAGGATCATTTGAAATAAATTAAGAAGTGATTTAAGGAATATGACACAGAATTACATCAAAGTAATTTATTCACAGAAAGAACATTTTTGCAAAAGTATCTAAAAGTTTAACTAGATACAAATTTGAAAATAATTTTGTTGCCATCGAAATAATTACACTGAAAAAAGAGTGTAAACGTTGAGTGAAATAAATATTTGGTTAATATAACCAAAAATAATTTTAACTTTCTAAATATTTAGCAAGTATTAGATTTTAGTAATATTTACAAAATATTCAGAAAAATAAAATTATTTTTGGTTATGTTAACCAAATATTTAATTGGCATTATTTTACTCAACATTTATTAACTATTACCAAACTTTTTTTTCATTGTATGTCTCAAATTGATTGCTATAATGTCAAAATTTTTTACAGCCTTGCTTATCATGTTTGAATATCTTTCATAATTATTTTGATGGTTCAACAAAATTAGTTGATAGATCTGTATCTAACTAAATTTTTAGATACTTTATAAAATCTTTTTTTTTGTGTTGAAGTAACTCAAAATCGCCTTGAAATGTTCCAACAAAATTGTAAATTAGATCGAACAAAATTTGAATCTTTAACGTTAATTCTAAGAACGAGGGCGAGGATTCTTTTGCGTCACACAGTAATTATAGCTAAGGCAAAATGGTGTTCCGGCTATATAATTCGTTAGCTCTTATAGCGCAATAATTTTCGGAATTTAAGTTGCTCGTTGTAAAGGCGAGAAATTACTCGCGACTTGCTAATTACTAATTAACAATTAGACCCACATATAAAAGGTGCGAGTCGCTTTTCTAGGCCAGTTCTGGCTTTAAATTGTCGCGTTCCAGCCTAATCGCTCGCGTTAAAAGGTTGGACTTCTCTCAGCCTTTATATCCATCACCTTCGTGATAATTTAAATATTCGAAATATGAATTTCTCTCACCTCCTGACATTTTTCAATAAATATCTCAAGAATGTCTTTGAAAAGATCATCGCTCGAAATAAAACGTTTTGTTCACAAGAGTACTTTTTGCAACACTCCGTATTAATACACTTATGTAAACAATATATTAGACAGACTTTAAAAGAATACATATCTAAATATCTGTTTTAAAAAATATTTCCATTATTTTGTAACAATATCGTACGCTTTAAAAGTTCTGCGTTCTAAGAATTCTGTGCGCTATAAAAATCATATATTTCAAATTTTCCAAAAAATCCAACACGTATACGTATGTAAATTCTTTTATTTTATATTTGTTACATTCTTAGGGCAACGTCGTGTTAAAACGTAATGGGCGGAACGATGAATCGGAGGTGTGCTCGATGTTTTCGTGAGACCTGCTTGGTCCGCTTCAAAACGGAGACACGTGCGTACGTTTGTGTTTGTCGTGTGTATATATGCGTACGTGCATGCGGTGTGACTTGTCAGAAGACGACGGAAGCTACCGCGCAACCGGCAACGCGACTCGGCATTGTAATTAGTCCTCGTTACGAATTTTATTTCCTCGTTTGTTTCTCCCGATTAACGATCTCTCTTCCGAGAGGCGAGCAACGCTTCGCTCCGGCAGCGCCAAAATCAGAGAAAGCGGAGCGTTATTATGTCCGATGCTTTAATTGAACGCGTCGGAATTTCGGGAAATCGCCGTCGACTCGTAGACTCGCTTTCTTCGTCGTTTATTTCACGAAACGCTCGCCCGAACACGGTTTCTGAAATAAAGCGCCGTCTGATTAATGAAAAAAGTAACACATTTAATCTTGATATACTTATAGCGATTGTGTGTTATTGTACAATTGCGGGATGATACATTGAAAAAAGATATTTTTATCCTTTAACACTAAGAATTTTGGTTCCATTAATTTCAATTTTTTTCATTTTTTTTTGTTTGTATTATGCAAGATAGAATAGTTTGAAAATATGTATGCGAGTCTAATACAAATAATTTTAATGACACAAATGATATCAAAATGTTGCCAAAATGGCACTGGCAAAGTTCTAGCGTTAATTTATATAATATCTGTAGTATTGTGTTATATGCTTACATAAGCATGTAAAATAACAATGCATTTGACGCCTAGAATATATGTTTAAAAGATGTCCCGTAGGAAGTAGATAAAGAAAAGCTAAATTTGCATCCAAATGGCTAGAAATTTCCAAAAATTAAAAGAATATTAAAGACAGAATTAAAAATATATAATTATGTTTAACAGTAGAGTAAATCCTAAGGGATTTCATTTTTGTCATTGATAATTATTTTAAAACTGATTTAGATAATGTTTAGTTCCTTTGTTGGTTTCAATTTATTTTTTATTCGAGCCTTATTATAATCATAAGCATATAGGGGAGACCGGGGCTATTCGTTAGGGGGGGTAATTCATAAAAATGGAAATATCTTTGTATGGGTATATGTTAAAAATTTACTTTAAA
>QKQZ01055824.1:0-13635 GCA_003595255.1 Solenopsis fugax | reverse complement strand
TATCAGTGGTATGTTAATTTTACATTGAAGTAGTAATCAAAACGTGGTAAGACAAGAAAATTTTAACATATGGACGCACAATTTCTTACTATGCACTCTGTGCTTTATCCGCACTATTCTTCTCGCTTGTGTTACAAGCACCTGAAGTAAAATTCGCTTTTACATTTGCGAGACGCGCCTCGTGACGCTTCGTGACTGTACGTCGCTTTTCAGCGATGCATCCCTTGCGGTATGTGTACGTTTACGAGATCCCGAGTCACTCGGCCGCCAGGACGGGACAGCGACATTAATCAATTTTATCATCGAGCGGTCGATTTCAGGCTGGATGCCGCATCAAAGGCCCGCGCAAATCCGATCAAACGGCGGTCCGGCCGTCCGCATTATATTAATTGGGCTCCGCACATAACACACAGCAATAACATTAGCGAAATAATATAATAACGCTATCGGCACTCGGCCACTAGACTGACCACCGTCCAGCCGCCGTCGACATTATTTCACGACAGTGGAGGTAGCGCAAACATATTTGCATAATATGTATTCCACTATCGCGCCTCCTCCCCTTCCCCGCTCCAACCAGAAATTCGAAGCGCGGCTGTAATCAGCGAACGCCGCCTTTCGTATCAATGATACATCACTACGCACGGGACGCGTTTAGCATGACGAACCGGTTGATTGAAAGCTATTTCAATGTATGGGGCGTGTATCAGATCGTGGAGACACGGGGTTATCTCGAGTATTCGTTATCCTCAGCGATTCCAAGATATAGTTTACAGATACGCTCGATCAGCCGATGTTAATCACAATTTTTTTTTTTTTTCAAATTAGAGGACTCAAATAGGTCTAATTCAAAGCTCGGCAATTCGATGCGCAGTTGGGGTGTAAAAACGAAGCTGCGCGAGACATTATTACCCTTTACTCTGCGAGGTCTTAAGGTACGTCACGACGCCCGGTCTGGTTACTGTGCTTCACGCTTTATGAGTTTACACGCGCGGTAAGATTCGCGATAGAGCGCGCAGCTCGCTTCGCTCCTCTTTACCTTGCCCGGGCTCTTCAGGTAGTACGTGCACCGTGCCCGTAATACCTGCAACAACCTTGCGCCGTGCCGATAAATACCGAACTCCAAGCTTAGCATACGGAACAGATCATGAGTACGGAATAAATATTAAAAATGAATTACCGTGACTGCATAATTTTATAGTCACATAATCTTACGTCCGTAGGATTAGCGGCCTCGATGCTTACGTAGAATTCTTTAGACCGGAGTCTTGCTTCGCGATATCGTAACAAGAGATCTTCCGAAGTCGTTTTTCGTTCCAATCATATGACTGAATGTTTATTGTTCTCCACTGGGGATTACGCGAAGCTTCTTCCGTTATCTCACATATCCTAATTTATATTCTAAATTCTCTCCTACTCTTCTTTCTACATTTTTTTCGCGCGTATAAATAAACGTTTTATTATTTTTAAAGTAATACCAAAATTATCTTATTAACTATGTACATGTTAGTAATAATAATTAAATATAAAATGTTTTATAATGTATATTATGATGATTATATTCTAACGTATATTTACTAGTATTTATTTTTTCTCTTTTTTTTCTTTCTATTTTTCTCATTTCAGTCATATAGTTATTACCTGAATGATTAAATATTAGCGATTTTATCTAAATAATTCAGTATCATTAAGCGCGTACGACGACATGGAAACTTGTATATGTAAATACGATTGAATACACCAGCGTAAACTGCACGGTCCCTTATTGCAGACCGTTAGATGAAATATAAAAAGTTTCATCAACGTCACCGCTGGGCGCGAGAGGAAGCGGAAATACGAAATATGAAGCCGGAATTATTCCGCACTAAGCATCGACGTCGCGTGCAATTATACACGTGCGTGGTTACATCACCGTGGCTACATCACCGTGGCTAGGTCATATGATATCCGATGCTAGAGTTTATAACGATGAGTGATGTGGATGAGTGGATCCGTTTTACAGAAAGGAAACAAGCGAGATCGCAAATATCGAGTAACGAAAAAATTTTCAGTTTAACCTCTTGGTAGAAAAACACACTCTAATTCATCAGAAATTGTAACATTCGAAAACAACGCGAACAAATGTCGCTGTCATCTTTCTTTTTCCAAATTTTTCAATTTTTCTCTTTACAAGTATTTCTGACATTGTTAGAGTCGAAAAGAATTGCGAAGGTGGATGCGATAAATAAAATAATTATTCTACACAGTATACATAAAAATATTTTGTATTTATGTTAAAACTGGTCTTTGTTAAAATTTTTGTGTTGGATTTTTAACATTCCTGTTAATTTAACATAATGTAATTTTAAATATTTACTTCTTTAATAATTTATGTTATTAATATACAACATTTTTCAGTGTTAAAATACCACAATTTATAAACAAATGAATAAATAACAAAAAATAATGTTTTGAAACGTAACATAAATAAATGAATAAAATGTATGTGTTAATATATTATAATATATTAAATTTGCTGAAAAAATATATTTTTACTATTTGTTTCCAGAACTATGCCAAAATATTATATTTTTTGTGTTAATTTTTTTATATATTATTTGTGTTACTTTTTAATATATTTATCTTAACATAAAAATTTGAGTGAACCATTTAGATACGTAAAAAAAATATGCCGTACACTAAATTAAATACAAATGTTCTAATTGTGTAATTCTATTTTCGAAAACATATTTTATTTGCTTCATAATGCAGACATAATTTGAAGGAATATAGAAGACGAAGATATTCACAGAATATGAAAACTAAAAATCTAGTTTGATAAGAACATAAGATGAAATGTAATCTATAAAAGTTTCGCTCTTCTGTTGACACTCGCAGATCTATATTTATAAGAAATACAAGAAAGTTATTCTTATCACATGCAGAAAAAATATAATTGCCAATGTGAACAGAATAACAGCTTCAATGTATGCTGATTTTGCATTTATAACGTCAATTATTCGCATGCAAATGAGTTCTAAAATACCGTTCACCAAAACAGTCGTGTACCTTTAAAGGAATCACCCTTGCTCTCTGAGCCTGTACATCAGCTTGAATTCCGGAAAATTACTTCGTGTCCGGGTCATCTTTGATGCGATCGTCTCTATGGATATCCATTTACAATGATATTGATAGACACGGCCTCTTGCTCGGCTCGAAACACATAGGACGTTGAACTATGTCTGCAATCTATATTGGTGGCTCTCTTTACACAACATATTTATTGTATATAACCGAATGAAGAATTTATTGATTCGGTGATACATTATCTTTATAATGTTGATACACTCTATTAGCAAATATCATATTCTTGCGTTTATTGAAATAAAAAAAATGTATTTTTTTAATTTTTTATTTTATCAACAATATTTCTCCGGAGGCTTGACTTATCAGAATTTCTGTTTAGAGTTATATAATACCATTGGTGTTTTGCAGAACAGCAAATTCTAGGAATTAAATATTCAATTATCTTCTAGCTTCTTGTAGTTTTGTTATCGGTCATTAGCGTCAAGTTTGAAAATGTTTGGCAAAAGCTGACTTTGCTTGCAGGAATATACTTAAAACAATACCGGCTTACATGCATAATTGACGGCGTCAAAGTTTTCCTTTATTCCATCGACGCGCACACTGAATACAATCGATAAGAGTTGATTACATCCTTAGGGGAAACTTCTTCAATATACCGACAAAGTATTTGAAGAGCGTCTGGCACATCCGCGAGAACGATAATATCTTGCGCGGAATCATTTGCAAAATAATGATTAAATATTTCTGATAGAAAGATTATCTATCTAGAAATGCAAAAGTTTAATATAAACATAGTTTGGATGCCAAAATCGCTGCAGTAAACGAGATAAACGCTTATTCAATTTTCTCTAGAAAAGCGTTAAAGCCAATGATATAATATTATTTAAATTACGATGTGAATTTATGTGAGTCATTCCATTAATTATAAATTTGAGAAAGAAATTTAATACATGTTAATATAAAACTAAAGTTTTTATGTATTTATCTACATTTGTTCATGATTTAGTGATTTAAAAACGATGCATTCGTTCATGAATAAATATCTAAAAGGAAATTTGCTTATTTAAAAAATGAAAAAGTTATGCAATCAATTTTTATGATTTTATAAATTATTTACATTTCGTGGTAATTTTTAAATCTAAAAATATTTGTATAGTAAATTACCTTGTAAAAAAATTAATAGTTAAGATATAAAAATCTTTAGACTGTTAACAAAATGGTTATCACATCTAATAATTATGTCTATTGTTTTCGTAAAAAGAGAGATCAAGAGAGCTCTGAAGATTTAAATGCATTCGCAATCGTAGAACTTTATCTCGGTGATCTGAATCAGTGCACGCGTGCATCGTTTTGATATCGGAATCCGTGTATCCGTTCAAATCGTTGTTTGTCCGCTGCGAAGTTTATCGGTTTCTCAGCAATTTCTCAAAGTTGCCGCCTGTGTTCCAGGCGCAGCAGCGTGTGCAGCATCATCTCTGCCCGCCGCGCCGCGCCGCCGGCTTCTTCGGCTCCTCGGCTTCTCTCCCGATCCCATCGCAACCCCCGTCCGCTTCGCGACCCTGCGGAATTCCTTTGGAAACTTTCCGATATTCATATCTGCCCGCTACTACATCAAAAATTCCAAGCTCGCCCCGCTCAGCCCGCGAGAGTTCTCTCTCAGTTATAAAGGATTCGCAGCCACTTACAATATCAGTCCGCCCTTTCCCTGCCATTTCACCCTCTAACGGTATCTCCACCCTTTCCAATCTGCCTCCTCATCCCTTCTTTCCACTTCTCTCTCTCTCTCTCTCTCCCATGTCTCTAGTCTGTTCGCCATCATCGACGTTCAAAAAGCCCTGCCTTCTTCAGCCTTTCTTCGGCATTCGCCTTACTATCAGCACTCGGCCTTCACGCCGTAGCTACGGTCACCCTTCTCGGCGTTTTCTCGCTGATCTGGATTAACGAGGCAACCCTTTTTCTGCCGACTTCTCGGAGGAGTCCGAACTACGGCCCATCCGGCTCGTTCGTGACTCGCCTCGGAATGAGGCCAGTATGTACGTATCCGGAGAGAGGCAGATCCTGCGGCTCACCCTCGTCGGCTGTCTGAGTACTTTCGATTCCTTGGCGAGATCCAATCGGGATCTTCGGAAACAGCTTGGGTTATCACGTCGGACTCATGTCTGATTATGTACGTGAACTAATAGATCGTATAGATTGTACACACTCGTATTAGATTGCGTTGAACGTTACTCTTTCTTTTTCAGTTATGCACATTTCGATAAATCAACGTGCATGTTATTTCTGAGATATTGTAAAAATAATCGGGGATCGCCCAGCAAGAAAGGTATTTTTTTCACTAAGAGCAAAATAGAGGGAAATTGGGAGAGAAAGAGTGATGGGATGTTGTTGTTGGCAGGAATTTATAGATTTAATTGATGAGGTATTTAATATCGAAGCTTAAAAGATTTTGCAGACTCAAGCGTCAAAAGCGTAGATAGGTAACAAAAGTTTGTTGTTCAATTAATTTGTAGTAGACCTCGCTTAAACGGTAACTTAGCTGGAAACCTCATTATCAAGATACTTAAAGTTGCAAACTAAAAAGTTCCTACAAATTGGACGGTTCCGCGCGAATTTTTGCCGAGAAGCGTAAGCTCTTGTATCTTGCATACGCGCACGTATCCCGCGCTGTAATGAATGCCGAGTAGATTTATCGTTCCCGCGGAGCTCGTCGTCCTTAATTAATGGCCAGCCGCGCGGAGCTCGTCGTTTCGTCGTGGATTAATTCGCCTCGAAGTGTCTACTAATTATCAATGGGTTCGCGTTGCGCGCTTGTCACGGCATCGAAATTCTAGCTAGAGGTGCCGCGCCGCAAATCCGCATGTGCACGCGAGCGCTAAGCACGCGTATGCACGCGGATTTCTCGCTTCTACGTATCCCGCGTGTTCGCAGAAGCGAGAAACAGGATTGACACAGGAAGGAGGAGAGAAGCGCGATCCGCGAACTCGTTGGGCATGAACGGCCAATCGTTCGCGGCACGGAAACCGGTTGCGGTGTAAACGTCACGTTCCAGAGGGCGTCTACAATAGCTCATTAAATTGAATAATCATCGAGGGCCCGCAGGTACGCTGTACCTGCAATTTACTTGGTCATTGCGCGCTAAGCTCGAAAGCTCCCTCGAAAGCTCGCTGGGATGTAACGAGCGAACGATCTGTTGCCCGTCTTGCATTACACTCGTGCTCTTCATTTTGAACTACATTAACCCGTAGTCCAGAATCGAGAATGACGAGAATTATTCTAATTTATTTATTTCTTTCATCAACTATTTACCATTTGCTTGCAATTTTTTGCTTTCGTCAACAATATTAGAAATTAATTTGTGATTATCTCTTTGATAATTATGGTTAATATAAATTTTTAAATGTTTGAACAACGATTTATCTTTAATACGAAGGAAGAGAAAAAAAAAGAGCGGATTAGCAGTTGCCTAGAATTTGCAGAAATTTTAATAAATAAAAAATATTGTATTTTTTTATTTCAAGAATAAAAAATAAATATAATTATGATGTAGTAAGGATTAAGTGACAGATAGTACAAATTAAGAAAATTTATAAGGATAAAATATTGCTTAGCATGCTTATTCCAATTTATAATTTAAATGTTACAGGAAATATCGATGAATTAGGTGATTGTATATAAATGTGGAAATGCTACAAATACAAGTGACATAATTTTAATTAGTTAAAAATTAAGCAAAGTAGTCAGAAAAAGTAACGAACATTATAATTCCATGATTATCATTTTTATCTCTTACATCAAAGTACCTTTTCATTTCATGCGATAGAAGTATGAATTTTTAGCGATTCGCTAACGCGTAATCGCCTACGTTAAAATATGCGACGCGGAGTCACGTTCCAATTAATTTTCATAATAGTCATTAATTAGTCCCCGCAATTACGAGAGTCATATTCGAAATTGTAATCCCGATCGAAATTGAATACGCCGAACGTGCGCGAGTATGCGTGCACGAGTTGATATTAGCATTTCTGTGATATAAATTGTTTGTACAATTAAAAGTTCCACTACATCGATGCGTATTATAATCAAAAGGTAGTCACCTCTCCTCGTAATCAATAATGTCGTATGCTACATTATAATTTAATTACTACATCACATGAGCAACAAAATGAAATCTTTGAGTATCCTATTTCATTTTTAATCTCTCCAGTAAGATATCTATTTGGCCGATTTTATATTTTTAATTTAACGGATTTACTATTTCTACAATGACATGAGTTCGATTCGATGTTATATAATTACTTATTTAAATGATAGTTCCATTTTGTCAATCGAGAAAGCGTTACTCTATTTCTAACATATTTACCTTTAGCATACTTACCTTTTGTATTAAGAATTCACATGCTATTTAATTAAAATTAATACGGATATAGTAACCATGTTAATTAAGTATTAACCCCGAAAGCTTATATATCACAATTCATTTATATCATTATCCTTCATCGCGTTAAAACTAACACAATTATCTTTCGCTTAGAAAATAGACATTGTGATATCTCAATCATTTTAGCGGCAGAATCGAGAATGCACCACAACGCTATTTTGGCATCTCCAGCAGCTCATTAAATCGAATAATTATCAGCCATAATCGTATTGTATGGCATACACTTTATATGACTACCGCATCGCCGTATGTCTGTACATGTCCACGTGCTGCGGAATTTTGATCGACTGGTAAATGGTTCCCTTGACGACTACGGATTATTTATTCCCTACACGATTAACGTCATGTAATCAACGATAACGTAATGAACATATTGCCTAGTACTTGTAATGACATAGTAATGCTGTGTGTTTCTCTCTCCGCGCTGGATATCGATTACTTCTATCAATCTTCTGGACAACAGCCTCGTGCGCCGCGAGATATTAATTTCTTTCGTGGTATCGATTCGTCGTCAATATCATAAAATCAATAAGGGATAATTAAATAAAATTATCGTATAATTAACTAATTTAATATATATACTTGAGAAACGGTCAAGTTGTTATCAAGAATTCTCGACTTTTTCAAGTAAATCACTTGTCGATTAAATGGTAAGGCATCAAATAAAAATAATGACTGTGATGTACATTAATCGTCTCTTTATTCTATATATATATATATTTATTTATAATATGTATATACCTCCGTTGGCGACAANTATTTATAATATGTATATACCTCCGTTGGCGACAATATTTTGATAAGTCGTGGCTTGGCTTGGTACAAGTTGCGTTCCATACTCGGGGCATTACGGGAGAGGGGGGACAGTAATTAATTACATCGACGCACAGGTAATGCATATCATTAATCGTACGTATATCGTGTATTTATATAACATATGCACGCGCGTGAGATTATTGTACAGTGTGCGATGCGCCGCCGTTGACTAAACATTTTTCATCTCGAGGAGGACGGGATTTGGGAAAGGGGGGCGGTGGGAACGGAGGGATGGATCGAAGACGGTAGTATTCACAATAGGGGTATTCGTGAGGAGGATAGGTCGCCATTCTGTATATCTATGTATACATAGTGCAAAATATATTAAGGTCAGGCCACTCGTACGAGGACAGCGTTGAGACGTCCCTCTTAAAGGCTAGCCGTCCTTTCCGAATCGCCGATTATTAATTCTCTCGTCCTTAAAAGAGTCAGCGTGATCGAGCTCCGAGGGAAATCGGTACGCACGAGCTCTGTCTACCGTCTCGATTCTAATCGTACTAAATAGCACTTTTTACATTGTTTCGGGTACGACGAAGTGGACTGTGTCTCGGAGCTATATGATGAGTAGGGACGCTTAAAAGTATCGATATTCGACGCTTGCAAGAATATCGGGTATCGATTACTGTGTCCAACATACTTGGCTCGACATCCGATACTTTTACTTAAACAATTTAAGTAGATGCATTGAATATATCGGTACTTTTACACGCTCTCGTGTGCGCGACACCATATATTGATGAATTCGAGCGATCGGAAAGCCATGAAAAACGATCAAAGCGCACGGAGTTTCGCCGATATGTAAGTAAAACATCACGAAACCATGCTCGAATCATTAAATGATATGTTAACTCGCGACGCAATTCGCGCGCGTTACTCCTTGCGTTGTCTTAACCTTTTAACCGCGCAAACATTTTTAAACATGTTTTAAAAAATTGAACAATTTCTCATCCTATATTTTTTTTACACATTTTATGTTATCACGTATAAAAATGCACGGATCGAAATCTACTGCGAGACCTCGCTAAAGAGTTTAATTTATTACGCTAATGCGACGAATGAGTTAACATAATTTAACATTACCTTTATATCTTCTCTTCAACACTCGAATTTGTCTAATTGAATTGCATTGAAAACGTGCTAGATTTGACGTAAAACGCACTTGAAAATAACCCATCGAAAATTGAATTAGCGCTCTTGCAGCATTAATTTCACTATTCTTCATATGTGCATCGTTTCCGTAATCCGTCTTATAAATAAATATTTACAAATTATTAAAAACTAAAAAATAGAATTATTTTCACGTTGTTTTCTCAACCGTCGAATGATATATTGCACAACATGGTGCTGTTCGTATGATCTTTATTATTTCTCAACTATCTCTTATCGTTTCGTCGTGATAAGGATGATTTACGGGATGACGAGTAGTCGATTCATCTATAAAAAGCGTTGGCAGCTATAACAATGTCCCAAACGATAATCAACAATAATCGATCAACAGAACTCGTCGATAATTTTGAGCCATAAAGACTCACATTACCGTTCTAACGCGCAAAGGCCGATTCAATTACGATTTGATTTTTATTTTTTTTTTACTTCGACTTACACTTTAGATATATTTATATATATTATATATATTTATATATAATATATATAATATAATCCTTGTGTATATATATATATATATAAACACACCTACGATCAACAATTCGATAAACCCTATTCCGTAATTTACACAATCTACACATAGACGTTTTCCCGCTTTCCATTGATAATAATTAGACATCGCGATGTTTCTCTCACACACGCATGTACACGCAGGCACGCACGAAAAACAGGCATGTACACCCACTTATTGTGACTATAACGAGGCGGATATAACGAAACAATCGTGCTGCGCCTTGACTGACGCTTTGACCCATTTTCACGTGACATTAAATATGAAATGTATTTGTAATCAGAACAGTATGATATTCATACTGTTTCCGGTGTCACGACATCGTAGCACTCCTTGTACCATGACGATCGATAGTATGATAGCTGTACAGAAATTAGCCCCCTCAAGCTTTGATGTCAAAACGCCCGGATATAATTGTGTGTTCACGAGCTTATATCCATGATTAGATTTAATAGAAATATATAAATGATTAAGCTAAATGAACAAAATTCAAATGATATAGCAAAATGTTAATTAGTTAAATTTACAACAGTGATTTTTATGGATATAATATATTAGCTTTTTTATGAATTATCTGACGATTAATCTTGTTTGAATTTATTAATATATTCTATTCATTGGCATATGTGGAGCATGTCACCGCGATTATGATAAATTTGGAACAGAGAAAGAGTGTCGTTCAAACGTGAGACGAGAACAAAACAGATTATTAATTATTATTCTTACTACAACAGCAAATTTTCCATAGTCGTATTTATTACGACTATTGGTGAGGACAATTATAATACTTGATTTAATGTCACGTAAAGAAGGGAGCAGAAACGAGCCATTTTACCTTGTCATACGGTATTATACCTCTGTGAAAACGGTTTATATGCTCACAGACCGTGCGCTCTATTCCTCGTACTTCACACAAGTATAAAATATTTAACCTCCATATGCGTTAATCGTCTATTCCACAACGCAACTGTCGGATAACGTAATTGACAACGCCGTCGACAACGAGCGGTAGCAAAAGTGTTGTCGTTCTAAAGCATCGCATCCTTTGTCTACCGACATTATTCATTGTCCCATTAAATGGACGACTTTTATGTAAAAGGACCTGAGTGCCTTTACGTCAAAACTGAGAAATAAGATCCTAAAGTTCTCCCTAGAGAATGTAATAGCCTTTTGTGTCGTAATTTACAGTAAAGTTATAGGATCTTAATCTACTTAACAAACCAGGGTTACAGGACTTGAGATTTAACTATATATTAATGGATTACTAAATATTAATTCGAAAGTATATGTACATTTATACAAAAAGATGGATAGATCGTTTTTTTTTTCATCGCTTTGTTGTTTTCATATGTTGTTTCCAACATTCCCAAGGTCTGAGAACTTCGTAAATGTCGCCAATTCAATACGAGCAAAAGCGAAGCTTGGTGCCATTTGTAGAAAAGCCGCCTGTGAATGGAGGTACAACAATATGGGTATCTAAGATTAGACTCGGGAGTTTGAGAAAAGCGATGTGGACCCTTGGAATAACGATATTTATAATGAGCTATTTTAAATAAAATGACGAGTTTCTTAAATTAGGAAAGAACGATGAAGGCGAACATTTTTTTTTTTTGGCACGTTTTTCCTAATCAGGACGAGTAATTATCTCTCACTTTCGTTTTCATCTGCGCGCCTCGTTGAAACTGGGCCGAAATTACGTATAAAATATTCGGGCCGTTTACCGAGCCGTCGCATTTTCGGCGGACCGCGAATTTCTCGAAAATCTGCACGAACACGGGTGAATCATATACATAAATACTTTTTTATAAATTTGTTCCAATATTAACGTTAATTTAGCTTGGAAAAACAGTAAAAGCATAGACTTCAAGATTATCTAATGAGAGTAATATAATAAGTCATGTTCCTGTGGTCTATGAGATTTTTTTTTTATACAAATTTGCAATTTTTGTAGAAATGAGTTTCAATAATATTTGTCGACACAAGGTGATAGCAATCTTATTTATTACTGTTGTTTCGCACTCTCATTTCTTGATATGTGTGCGGAGATTCTTGATATCAATCGAATATTTATAATCCAAGATTTTTTAAATTCTGACGGTCAGAAGTTCGACAGTTAGTTATTTACAAAGCATCATTTTATCTAAGAAGTTCTATTTTCTACTTTTTGCTCGAAGCATATATCAGCATTTCTTTACCGATTTCTTATGAAATTTTTATCGTGGCATAAGAATGGAAAGTCTTTTTTCGCTTGATCGGATATTCTAGACCGATGCGGAATCAAATTTAATATTATATTATCAAGATAGAATAAACGAAGAATAAAACCACACGAAACATTCGCGTTGCGTGTTGAAGAAATTAAAACGACATGGCTGTTTGAGTAATATCTAGATGTCGAAAAGAGAGGCATTTCTGTCATACGAATCGATCGATATAAACATTTAATAACGAGATTTCCGATAAAAATATTTCCATACGATTGCTCGCGCGTGAATATGTTAATGAGAAAAATTTCAATTACCGTTCTGTCATACGCGCTAATGTTTCTTCCCCCAGAGAAATATCGAGAACGTAAGTAACATGAAGAGATACTGCACAGAGTATAAAAGAAAACGACCCTCTCTTTTTCATAAGCCAGAAAAATCTCAGCGTCTCTAAAGCGGTTGAAATTGCGAACGTTGACTTACTATTATTAGTTCGATGTAAAATTTCTGAGGAACGTTCTTCCGCCTAGTCCCTGTTAAGAGATTCGAGGAATATACGTAATGCGAAATCGTATATCCCGGGGATATACGATTGGGTGCGAGGCGTACGAGTTGGAAACACCTGCACGCGAGCAGAAGACTCGGCACTTCGCTTCCCGATCGACGCTGGATCAGATGTCGATGCTTTTACGGCCGGCAGCTCGTTCCGCTCGATCGCGTCTAATGTGAAATTTGCTCGATGGAAATTCGCGCGTTAATTAAACACGCGCGATTTCTCGCCCGCGGCAGTCATTCTCGGGAGCACTTCCTCCCGGCGTCGCGTCGGTGACCACTCGACGTGAACGACATTTGTGTAATTGATTTCGCGTGCAACCGCCATCCCCATGATCTGACATTTCGCACACGAGTTAAAAAGAACTGGCGATTTAATAATTATGTCATTGGTGGCGCGGAGATGCGGTAGCTAACGAGATATCTCGTTAAGCCGCAAACGTATAATCGTGGTAACCGTATCTTGCGATGACAACGCGGACAAAATTTCACGATCTTCGGTCTGCCGTTAACGTTTCGTCGATATTCGCTTGGCTGTTAATTTACACGAGCATTGAGCGGAAGAGCGGCCACGTTGGATCGATGCCCTATGAAATATAGATGGCTTTTATATAAAAGAAATTGCGATCTTTATAATGTAAATAATTAGGTCGACTTTATAATACAAGTAATAAGGAAAGCAATTTTTTTGAAACGTATTTTTCGTAGCCAATTTTGTCTCAGGTTCAAGATTAATTTGCTGAGTTATAGTAAACTCAGGATCGATAAATTACATTTATAATTTCACAAAAAGAGGAACGGAATCGAACGAATCTATTTTCTGTCGTCTGAATTATTGCCAAACATGGAATGGCATACTTTAAAATGTAGACATACACATTATA
>QKQZ01055823.1:0-18344 GCA_003595255.1 Solenopsis fugax | reverse complement strand
CAACAAAAGGAAAGAGAGCAGAAACAACGGTGTGAGCGGTTTTTCTTCGCGAGACTTTTCTACTTAATCCTTTCCCCTTTTTCTTTCTCTTGCCCTCACGTCGCTCGAGCGAAAATGATGAGAATCGCGCAGGCGAGGGGGTTTCGCGCGGAATTTCGCACTCGCGCGCGATCCCTCGATCGATCCGCCGCGAGCCACGGACGATTATGAACTATCTCGCAGCGGCTGTTTCGTGTCGCGCAGGCCGAGACGGTGGTCTCTTCTTCTTCCCCGGCTCGGACGGATTTAGATTTTCGGCGGACGCCGCGAATTCTGCTGCTCGATCACGTGGCCCTCGCGTAGCCCGAGCCCATGATCTCGAGGTGGGGATAAAATAGCTAACATCGCTCTCTTCCTCTCCCTTTCTCTCTCTCTCTCTCTCTCTCTCTTTCTTGTAACCGTTTTTCTTCTATCCATCCTCTCCCTAGATTCACAATAATTCCCAATCCCAGCTGTTGAGAAGCAATCCCAGGGATATACAATTGTTATTCATACATCGACATGAAAATTATCGTACATTGAAGAAGAAAAGAAAACACCGATGCTCATAGCGTAAAGATCAATCTCTAAAGTTCGAAATGACACAATTCTGTCTGACCTGCTTAGAGCGTGCCTGAAATAAGTTGCCAAGCGTTCATCTCCACGACAATATCACACATTTGCTCTTCTCACATACCTTTCTACGAGTATAGGTCTGGGGGTGCTTTTCTTGGTGTCAACGACAATTGCTTCGACCAATAAAAGTGTCAATACCTTTTTTGATTGGTCGACCTCCGACTTCGTCGGCCTAACGCGATGACGAAATCTGTATTCTGAGTTTCATTCATTCATTACGTGCCACATCATGCTGCAAATTCGCCAGGTATACAAGATGCGTTATCTTTTAATAGGATGACATTTCGGGGATATGTTCTATGGGATAAAACAAGAGGAATAAATCTCTCTCTCTCTCTCTCTCTCTCTCTCTCTCTCTCTCTCTCATTCTACACAATTGCGAAAGTGTTTGTTGCAAAGTGTTGAAAACTTGGATTGTAAACTTGGAGAGAAACAAAAACTCGCGACGCATCCTCGCAAACTTTACTTTAGGTAAGCGGGTAACTGTTCCAATTATTGCCGCTCTGAGCACATAGTGGTACTTGATATTCTTATTTTGTAATTAAATATATAATAAACAGTCTTTTCCATCATAATTCAAATAAAAACTTTAATACACACAAAATAAAAGCAACAAATTGAAAATTGATTGATTATTTAAATATAATGAAAGAAATAAAAATATAAGGGATGAACCTATTATTTGCCACCAATCAATGTTCTGAATCTGCCTCCCTCCCTCCTTCTCCGTCCCCAATTACTATTGCATATATCTAAGACCCTGCGCACAATAGAGAAATATTAGATATTAGGAATAGGAATTAAAATTTGTAAATCAGTTTTTTTAATGAATATTAAATGTGACGCGCAATGGATACGAATAAAAAGTAAGTGTGTCGTACAAGGTACAACATAACTTATCCTTTATTTGTAGCGTTCATTGAGGAAACTGATTGTAAAATTAAAAAAAAAGTTTCCTGATATCTCTCTCTCTCGCAGGTCCTAATATTAATTGCCTCCTTTTATTTATTGCCATTCATTTACTTATGTTTATATGATATCTTATTTTAACATTAAGATATTTTTATACGTAACGCTCTCATTTTTTAAATGAAAGAAATAAAAATATTGTATAAGATATCGAATCTATTATCAGTCAATATTACTTTCCCGATTACCGTTGCATATTGCCTCTCTATTGCTCGTGTATTTAATACTGCCACGTATTTACTTATGTTTATACGATAGTCTTAGTTTAACATTGAAACATTTTTAATTCATAACACTCTTGTACTTTTTATTTTATGATAATATTACAATTGAAATAAAACAAGTAATTGGAACACTTACCCTAGTGCATCGTTAAAAGATACATATATAAAAAGGTGACACCGCTGTGCCACCCGATCGTGTTATAACTGTGCAAACCTCAGAAAAAAGTGTTTTTACAAAACATCGATGGGGCATAGGGCACGTGCTTGGCCCAATTACAGTCGTGGTCTTCGGCGACCTGAATTCCAACAGGCGCACGTAGCATTCCGATTAGTTTAAACGCGAATGCACATGCATCGTGCCGATTTATTGCGGCATGTGTCTGAGAAGAGCGGACGTGACGTTTCCCGTTATCAACTTCGGGGAAAAATCGAACTCTATCATCTCACTTGAATAGCAGCGAAATGTGTTCCTCGGCACACTTAGAACCACTGCAACCATTCCGATCCACTTAATCGACGATTAATTCATAATTGTTTACAACAAAATTTTGAACTATAATTTGGCACATGTAAGCTACGTATAAAATTAATCAATTACATTCATTAACAAAAATATTATATCTTGTAAGAAATATTGTATTTTTAACTATCGATTAAATTAATCAGAATTTGTCAAAGTCCATAGGAATCTACACTGTAATCCTGTAATCTCTCAATATTATTATTAGCATCATAGCTGTGCTATATCATAGCCAATAAGCATAAAATCATTATTATATCATGTTACTACAACGGTGTTTAATATCATTATGAGGGTCAAAGCTGCACTGAAATCATTATTATATTATGTTACTACAATGATATTTAATAACGTTATTTTGAAACGTTGTTATATAATGCTTTCAAATATGTCGTATTTAACGTTGTATATAATATAAATATGAACAAATTTTGATCATGACTTCGAGATAATGTTTTTGAAACTTTTCAACAATGTCTCGAAAAAAAATCATATCAAATAATCTTTTTGAGATGTTTATATAATATGATTTAAAAACGTTTAAAAAATACATATGAAATCAACATTTCTAAATATTACTTTAATGTTTCTTGTTTACCAGGTGACTTCTATAATTAAAGTAAAATTAATCTTGTTTAGTGGATACATAATACCTTTTATAATTAAGAGAGTAGTGTTCTTTCTACTTACCTTATTTTATATGCTTGATCCACTTAGTACTTCTATTTTATATACTACGTTAATCAAGTTTCACTCAAATTAATGTAAAAACATTAATTATCAGTATTGAATAACAGCGGATGTTATCCAATGTAAATCAGCTTAAAAAAGATAAACGTAAGATAAGTTGCACTAAAAAGCAACAAAAAATGTGATGAATCCAAAAAATTTTGCTCTAAATAAGAACAAATTAATTGTTATTGATATGTGGTAATCTCGCCCCATTTTGGCACGGAGCCAGGAACGGCAATTTTGATTATCACTAATTTTTTATAAAAATTAGCGAGTTGCAGGAGAATGCATGCGAATGTGCATTACTACTAGTCAATTTTGTATTATAAAAAAAAAATGATCAAAGGAATAATTTTAGCAGAAAAAAGATAGAATTTAAATTGAAAAGTAAAATTCCAAGAATTTCTTTCCGAGTGCCAATAAAATCACCATCAATAAAAATCCGTAATTTTTAAGGACAAAAAATAAATTTCCTGAAGATACCAGATTTCCACAGTTTTACCTGATAATAAACCCCAAAAAAATGCCAATATTTTATATCCACATGTCAAATGTATATTACAAATAGTGAAACGATCATTTTATCGTTAAACATTTTTTTAAATATATCTCGAAATATATTAAATTGCGCCACACTCGTCGGGCACAACGAGCGCACATGCGCAGATATAATGCGGAATGCCACGCGTATTCAGTGGGCTTTCTAACCTCATCGTAGTGTCGATTGGTGTCGATTTTATCATGATTTGTGGAGTAGTTACGGTAAAATTATAACAGCGTTTTTTTTAATACTTCTATTTTGTATACTGCGTAGATCAAGTTATACTAAAGTCATACTGATTATCAGTATTGGCTAACAGTGCTAGTTATCCGATGTATAAAATCTGTACGTGTGATATAATTTTAAGTTATTCTGTCATTTTCCACAGACAGAGCGTAATAAAGCCGGCAAATTAATTATTGAGTAGTTTTTCTAATTTGAAAGTCTAAATTTCGAGGATTTTATTAGTCGACTTGCATATAAGTATATAAACATATTATATATACGATATATTATTAAATTAGAACTTCAATGCAAAGGGCATTAATTAAACGAAACACTCGAACAAGATGGGTCAAATAAGAGATCAGGATAGCGATAGCGTTGCATCCGATCTTCAGAATGAACATAAGATTGACTTTCAAGTCGAGAAAGAAAGTAAGAAAACGCACAAATGTAATTATCCTGATTGTCAAGCTGTGTTTCCACGACCTTCCAAATTGGAAAGGCACATGAGATTACATACTGGAGAGGTAACAATCATGAACATAAAAGTATTTTATTTTGAATATTTGACTACTAATGATTCTGTATAACAGAGGCCATACCAATGCAGTCATCCAGGATGTACAAAGTCATACACAAATTCATCTCATTTAAAAAGGCACTTAGAAACGCATAATCTTGTAAAAAAAGCATACGAGTTTGTATACATCGGCATATATTTCAATCAGACTTATTGACGACACATTAATATGTCACTATATCAATTTCAGATGTACAAAATGTTCAATGGCAGTCAGCTCTCTTCACAATTTGAAACGTCATTACAAGAGGACACATTGCGAATTATTCTGTAAGGAATGTGACCTGACTTTTAACAAGAAGTATCAGTTTAATAAACATCTAGCTCATCATTTAAGACTCGCGACACCCTACAAGTGTGATAAATGCAACCTAAGTTTTACAAATAGCTCTAGATTTCATGAGCACAAGAAAAAACATGAGAAGCGTTATCTTTGTCCAGTGTCTGGATGCTTAGAAGAGTTTGATAAATGTTCGCTCATGCGTGCACACAAAGCAAAACACAGTATGTATTATAGAAAAATATCATGTGAATGTAACCTTTTATTTCAGATTATAAAAATGCATACTTTTATTTCAGACTATACATGTGATATTTGTGGCAAGGTTTTTCTCGGTCTAGGTAAATTTAATATACATTGTAAAATACATTCTGAGAACAGAGTGCCATGCCCATACGACAATTGTCACAAAGTTTACACTTCTAAATATAATTTGGACCATCATGTGAGGGTTAAACATCTTGGAGTAAAATTTTACTGCGACTTATGCTCCATGGGCCTTTCGACGAAAAAGAAAGTGGAAATACATATTCAGAGTCATTACGCCCAACCCAAACCGAAGAAGGAAAGGAAAAAGCCGCGAAAGAAGCGGAAGGATGCTGGTATACCAAAGAAAAGCAAACTAAGTGCCTTAATTGGAATTAACTTCTCACATCATTTAGAACAGATGATAATGGAACGAGAAACAAAGATAAACGAAACAGTGGAAGTGTCTTCATAAATAGTCTAATGATACAAAAAGATAAAATCTGTACATTGGCCTTATATGCAATTACATTGATGAATTATAACATTTTGTTTGATCTTTGAATATAAATACAAAGTGAAATCTAACACTGCTTAAAATTAAATAATAAATAAAGTTAATTATTAAAAAGCAAATTTGTTAAGAAATATGTTAATAAAATAAGTTTTTAGCAGAATCAATTGATATTAAATATATGTTTCATAAGTTTTATTGTCTACGTACGAGAATTTTGCAATAATGTAAAAATTCTTATTACTATTTTATAACAAAAAATCCCATACGGCTTGTTTTGTTAATTTCGATTAATTAAAACAAAATCAGCCGATTAAATTTATGAATTGCCAACTGTAAAACATAAAACTAATTATCTCTAATCTAATGTTTTAATTAAAATTAATTTATTTATGTAAAACAATTTAAATTAACAATTAATTATGTTTTACATAAATAAATTATAATTTTTAAAGAAATAGACAAGGAAAACAATAATACGATCAGTCCTATAATTGTTTACGATTATAGTTATGAATTATAACGATTATAAGTTTTATAATTGGCATAGAGTTTAAAGTCAGATTTGAAATGTGTTCTAACGAGGAAAACTGTCCCTAGAAAACAAGCTCTCGTATTGGATAGTGGATTAAGATATAGACGAAAGAAGCTCAATCTGTCTATCTAAGCCATCTTATTTTTTGACTACCTATGGGCAATATTGGATAAGTTAATCTTTTTTTTAACTAAATCAAGTTTAAATTAATGGCTTATAAAATTAATTTTCGTTAAAAGTTATGTTACAAATTGTACAAAGAAAACCAACTCAATTAAAAGTTGCATTAATATTAAATCAAATTAAATGAAAAATTAATTTTGAAAAACGTTATTTATATTAAA
Organism: Solenopsis fugax; assembly: GCA_003595255.1. NCBI lineage: Eukaryota > Metazoa > Arthropoda > Insecta > Hymenoptera > Formicidae > Solenopsis > Solenopsis fugax. The sequence goes on along the minus strand of QKQZ01055823.1, from coordinate 11,980 downwards.
TTAGAATGTTGTATTTAAAAAATAGATTACTATAAATAATAAAACAATATGAATCATTAAATCAATTTAATTTTATTTATAATTTAAGGTTACGAAATAAATATTTTTTTATATGGGAATTTTTTTTACACAGGGAAATTTTTAATTTAAAGAAAGTTAATAAGTTAAAGTTTATGTGCTTTAAAAATAACGAAATTAAAATTATATTATATTAAAACCTATTAACTTTTTAACTTACTATCCAATTACCTATAGAATTACCTATAGGATTTATAGACATTGGCTATGTTTACATTTTGTGAACATAGAGGCACTTCAAAATAGTCACTGCTGTGGCCTTTTCTTTGATATACACATGTGGTATAGTTTTCATCATAAGATATATTATCTTAATTTAAAATAAAAATAGTCTTAGACTCACTGACACCGATGCGCAACAGCGGAGTTGAAACTGCATTAATCTGTAACATATAAATATGTACATAAAATGTAAGTTAAAACAAAGTTCAAAGCAATCAACATGCCAAAAGATAATTATTACATTATTATTCAAATTTTTATTTGCCCATTGAACAGATATTTAATTAAAAAATTAAATTACATTTACAGAAATCTTTTAGATATGAACTCTTACAAAATCTACTGATAAACTTAATACATGAAAACCTAATTTTCTAAATCCTTTAAATCAAGATATATTTACCCATGGTTGTTCCGCCGACGCCTGATGCCCCCCGGGCCTCCTCCATCTCTCTTCTGAATCCCATTGTTGTTGCTCCTTCATAACTTTCACGTACTACACTGATAACTGGAATACGCAAGATCGCGCGATAATTCGTACAACATTTCCAAGGACAATCACGCCCGATCTTATCATTTCGAGACGGAAAAGCAACATAAAGAACATGCGATTTCGCGAAATTACAGTTCGTCGGACACTGCACTCTCACGACACTCGCACAGAATTTACTCGCGAAGACATGTCGATGACGATCACCCGGCACTTCCGCATATGTCACACGCGAATAAAACGCGAAACGACGCGTGAGAGTTGAACTTGCCACGACACAACAGATGCAAGTTGCGGCAGATCAAAAAAACAAACATAGCGCGGCAACGAGACAGACCGGTATACCAAAGAAACAGTCGTGCGTTTGCATGATGAACGCACACGTAAACACAACGGATAGAGTCGAGCCAATAACTCTTCATATCTAATTTTTCTATATAGCATGAGTTAACTAATGTCGCACGACAACTAGTCGCGTTTCATTCGGTACTCGCGATATTCTACTGCGCGGGTGATGCATATTCTATTCGACATCGAGCGAATACGCGCGCGTGAGTGTGTTGCAACTTGTTGAACGCGACGAGCTAAACACCTGATGTCGCATTTCGCCAATATGAAGACATTTCTACGATACTGTCACTCTGCACATATCACAACGATTATTCGCTGTCACATTCAACATTCGCGCACAATTTGAACTCGAAAGACGCGAAAAGCACGTACCGTTCAACGAAGCAACGGCGGAGCAGAATCAAATATGACAGTGGCACTAACGGTAACTAATGGCGGCAGCGATGGTGCGCAGCTCAACGATCATTACCGAGTGGCGTCGGAGACCAGAACCGACCAATCGCATTAATCAGTTGGCCGAATTGTTCAAATGCGATTGGTCAATTTTCTCTTTGTCCGAGATCTCGAATCGATTGTAGTACTAGCCTAATACTTTTTTGCCCCTTTATTGGTACACTTGGTACCACCGATGTTTTTCGCGTTTGACGATACTGCTGGCCGCTGGCGTAGATTTTATTTACGCATATTTACGCGTGCTCCTGGGCGAAACGATATTATGAGACTCTTGCTTTCGATAACTTTAGTGTCTCGTATAATTTTTCTTTTGAAATAATAAATACAGAATATAAGAATTAAAAATATCAAGGATATAAACAGTAGTTATTTGTACTTTTATTAATATATTTTTTCTATTAAAATGAGGTACGCTCAGCTAGTAATGGGTCCAGCCGGCAGCGGTAAGGTAATAAATTTGAACTGTCTGTCAAACATATCTTAATTGAATATTTAATAGTTGCTTGAGTGAAAATCTATTCATATTCGTGTTTATTATTTCAAACAGTCCACTTATTGTACAACCATGCAACGACATGCTGCTGATTCAAAACAAACAATAGACGTTGTGAATTTAGATCCTGCAGCTGAATATTTTGATTATGAGCCTTTAGCGGATATAAAAGACTTAATTCAATTAGATGATGCCATGGAAGACGATGAATTCAACTTTGGACCCAACGGTGGACTTGTATTCTGCATGGAGTAAGTCTATTAAACACATGATTTTTATATATCTTTAAGTTTGTTCATATCACATATTCCAACATACTCCTGCTCACTCCAATACATTTGCCTCAAATGTATCTGAGCGTATGGAGTGAGTAGAAGTATGTTGCGACACAAATAAATCTTTTATATTTTATTGAAATCTTCTCGAAACAGGTTACAATCACTTTGTACTCCTTCACTCACAGCCTTTAATTTTTCAATCAACTTAAGAAACACATACATGAAGTGAAAAAAATTAAATCTAGGATTTATCAATTATGAGTTCATGCTCTCGAGTGAAATAATGCATTATTCTATCATTATTTTTATAATTATTGCTTTATGTGATAAAATCAGACTTTTTTTACAGGTACTTGATCGAAAATGCAAAATGGCTGGAAGAAAAATTAGGTGACGTAGACGATGATTATATAATATTTGATTGTCCAGGACAAATCGAATTGTATACTCATATGACTGTGATACGACAACTGATAACCACCTTGCAAAATTTGAATTTCCGTGTATGTGGAGTATTTTTGTTAGACGTTCAATTCATGATAGATGCATCCAAGTTTCTGTCAGGCACTTTGGCAGCCCTTAGCGTAATGATAAACTTAGAAATTCCACATATTAGTATTCTTAACAAAATGGACTTGCTTTCAAAGAGTGTGCGGAAAAAACTAGACAAATATATCGATCCCGATCCAGACAGTTTATTAGCAGATACAGAAGATCCATGGAACGAGAAGTATCGCAGTCTTACAGAAAGTCTTGGTAAAATTATAGCAGATTACAGTTTAGTGCATTTTTTGCCGTTAAACATCAAGGATGAGGAAAGTATCGCAGATATAAAATTAACGATTGATAATACCATACAATATGGTGAGGATGCAGATGTAAAAATAAGAGACTTTGATGAACCATGCGAAGATGACGAAACTGAATGAATCTTAATCATTATGTATAAAAGAAAGTTATCTTACACATTGTATGTATATATGTACAGTTTATTTTTAACACCAATTACTAAAAAAATAAAAAAAGGTGTTGCAAGCGTAAACAATGCTCCGCTAATTTATATTATTTTATAAAATTTTCTTTATACAATATTTCATATTACTGAGTCTACTTTCATCTGTCTACGTACATATCTAATGTGTTAAATACGAACATGAGGCATCCAAAGCTAATGGTCGAGCCGTGCGCAATAATCGCACTTCCTTCCCATCCTTCCTCCGGATGCTCATTAATTCTCGTATCGCGTTTTATATTGCATTTACATAAGATTTTATCATCCGTGTGCGTATATTCTTCCAAACAAACTGTTTCTTCCTTATGAAGAATCGTTTTTATTATATCGGCAGTCTCTTCCTCCTTAGTGATGTACATCGTTTTATCAGTCTTTTCCTCTTTTATTTGTTCATTTAAAACACGCGTGCAATCGCAAGAATACAGCACATGATCCACAACCGTTCCGTATTCGCTGTAATTAAGTAATTCGTAATGCTTGGTCACCTATAACAAAAACAGACACTGATGAGAAAAGAAAAAAAAAAGATTCATTACATTAGTTCAAATTCCTTAATCTTAATTTCTTATAAATTATCTACTGAAGAAAACGTGTACGATAACAACTTACCTCGTCAAAAAATATAACAGCGTGTTTGGAAGATGTGAACCTGCAGCTACCATAATTGGACAAAACTAGATCGCAATTCGGGCCGTTGCCAATAACGAAGGTTCTACGAGTCATGAACGCTGGTGGATTAGGCTTGGGGCTTAAAGAAAATAATGCTGCTCTTGCTCTTCTATGACAATTTATTGTTTTATAATCTTCCTCGTCTGGATTTAATATTTGCTCTAGTCTCTGTTGTGCTAATGCCTCCAATACTGGTCTTTCTAACAACTGGATGCCTTCCTTAACGTTATTACTGTAGTTGCTCGTATGAACTTCGAAATTATTACATTCTTTAGAACTATCTGTCGCAATTTCACTTTCTATTTTTTTATTCATATGTTCACTCACATCTGATACTTTCTTCTGTTTATCATTTCCCTCATCTGTAGTAGTGTCGGATTTCTCTCTTTTCATTTTTATTTCATCAGTTTCTTCAATTTTCTTACTTTCTACACAATTATCTTTGCTATCTGATTTCTCGATTGTGTGATGCTCTTCTTCATTTGTAGTATTTCTTACAGGCCATATAAAATTATCTTGATAAGAATGTACTGGATCTAAGTGCGGCGGATTCTCATAATGGAACTTCACGCTGCAAGGAACTTTTACTCTCGGACGACCCTCCAATCTTACCTTTGTGCGAAAAAGGGGATTGGCAGCACGCGCTTTACGCAAAAAGTCTAGTTTTACTGCATGCTGATCTATTGGTTGATTGGCATACTTGTCCCACAGTTTTATACGTTCCGTCACTCTACAAGAAGTCAACAGATTCTGATCTATGAAATGATTTGGATGATTGGGACACATCCATCTGCCAATAGGAAAGGCAGTCAGTGGTGGATCCAAGCAATCTTGATGAAAATATAACGGGCAATAGTCACATGCGATTAATGGTGCCTTTCTGCAACTACGTCCACATTCAAAGCATAAACGAGCTGGTAATGGAACCATTAAGTTGCTATCCAAACAATGACTTTTTCCAACTGGAAGAAAAAAACATATTTAATACAAAAAATATATTATGTTAATTGATTTGTTATATTGTAGTTACTACAAAATCCAATTTTATTCTTGTTAGAAAAAAAGAAGAGTACATACTCTTGCTTACCATTATTGTACGACGAGCTCAGCAGTCTACCTCTTCTACCAGATACATAATCTGCTTTATTGCTTCCAGGGAACATTATAGGCAATTGTAACTCCTTGGGCAATTCAAATTCTCTTGGATTTACTAGAGCAGCCGCCAACGTTAATACCTCTAGAGCAGATCTCTTTTTCTTCTCGTTCCCCTTCTCATCCAAGAGTTCCTCCCTTTTAGAGGCACAGCGGCACGCATAGCACAACCATTCTCCATTAGGAATATCTGTTGGGTCCACTGCGGGATAGCTATAAAGTAAAAGCTTCAGGACTATGTTTCTTTTACAGACAAGGGTTCAGCATCGTATAATAAGGATTTCCAAAGCAAATAGCGATTGTTCCAACAACACTTACTGGCACTGTAAGTGATAGGAAGCTGGACATTTGTCGCAGCATATGAGCTCTCCACCATCTTTACAGGCATCGCAAAAATCGCGATTATGACCACGACCTCGTCTCTTGAAGTACGGATGCTTCTTCTCCTCCTTCTCCTTCCTCGCCTTCGCCGTCTTCGAGTCGTCAGATATCGGTGGCGCTATGAGAGCTTGTATTTGCTAATAAAAGGAATAATTCAAATAATCTTTCGCAAAGGAACAAATTAACAAGATTGTAGAATTGAACCCTTCTTTTCACACGAGAAATTCGGTATTAGTAATAAAGATTCTTGTACCGCTTACCGGCATCAATCCGCCTATCATCGGAAAGCCATACTCGACGGTACTCATTTGGGAAACGCCGCAACAAACGTTAAAAAAAGAATCAAAGTTATCCCTTTGTGTTCCTTCTTTCTTGATCGGTGTTCACCATTTCTTGATCCCTATCCTACCAGTCTCTCGCACTCGCGTGGGGTCACCCAGAGTCACCAAACTCACGTATTCGGGTGAATCAGGGTGAATCGAGTCTACTGCGACAACTTCTCGAACTTAAAAGTTGCGTTCAGAAGCAACGATTGAGTGATTGTTCAATAATTATTACTTGTGATTGGAGTAGAACTTTAGAACCACTGAAATCTAGAAGAAAATATCAATGGCACGAGCGCTCATTCAATCTATCCTAATCTATCTGCTGAACGCAGCCAATAGGTAGTGAGGGAACCTAACCTAGATATTCCTTTCAAATTTCGAAAGGGATTTGCTACATAACCTCAAGAACGAGGTTGAAGCCGAAGAAGAAGAAGAAGAGAAGCCGAGAGCAGCCGAGAGCGGCGATTTTTCGAGACGCCATACGCCATCTCTATAACGTGGACATACACTATGATCCGTTGTACGCGCATCGTGCGCCGCTGCGCAGTGTCGTTCAAATAGCAACGGTCGGTCGGTCGGACGGACGGACGGACGGACGGGCAACGAGCAGAACGGTGCGCGACATCGTCGTGATGCGTCGCGGCGCATTTTAACTCGTATTTTCGTCGTCCCGTACGAGTTTATAATATGAGCGAGTGTTTCGAAATTGCCAAAAGTGAAGTGAAGTATCGGTCGTTCACGTGTCAACATCCGTCGTATCGGATACGATGCACGGTGCGAAGTCATGTCGCGTTCAATCGTGTTTCGCATCTTCTCCGTTGCCTCGTATCTCGAGTTTTCGACGGGCGTGACTACCGGGAGTGTCAAAAGCGAAGTATCGTGCATTCGTGCCAAGTGTGAATCAAGAGGAGGAGGATCGTCGTGAGGAGGATCTTGGACGGCTCGAATGTTCGAGAACTGCGGCCGAGACGGAGCTGGACGGTGAACGGAGCGACTAGCGGCGAACGGTGAGTCAATTTCTACTCGTATTGTACTGTTTATTCGCCCCTACTATTCGATATTCGCGCCTCGTTCCCATTGCGTTCGCATAAATTATCGTCAGTACAATGCGACGGGACGAATCAGTCGCGCAAAAACCATTAGGAAGGGAACGATTTGAAGTTTGTGTATGCGCGCTTGGCGCGCTTTTCGCCAGGTGTGCCAACAATTGACGGCGTGCTTTCCGAGGTCAGAGTTCCTCTCTAACCTGATTGGCATCGTAGTGTATGTCGACGTTGTAGAGATGGCGTACCACGTCTCGAAAAATCGGGCATGCGGCAGCATGCCCACTTTCAGGCACTTTCAGCTTTCAGCCTTGAGGCTAATGAGTGCTAATGAGGCTTGAGGCTCATTGAGGCTGCTTCAGGCTTCTCTTTGATCGAAGGTACCACATAGTTCCTTCCTCCGAAGGGTGATTTGTAAAAAGGAAATAAAAGCATTGTTCAACAGCAACTATTCTCGTGTTACTCGAGTGATAAGATAACATTGGTACGACAAGTTATCTAAAGTGACCATGTACTCGGCGACTGGACGTGCCGGTATTGCTCGCGTGTTTCATGTGCACCGAAGGCTGCACAGCAACGCGGAATTGATCGAGACGTGCACGGAAATCGTGAACCGAAATCCGCGAAACTTGGAGCGGCTGAGGATAGCGAGGAAACCCAGCGGTTACCATCTCGACAAGCCCGGGCGTTTGTACTGGCACAAGTAAGACGAACTTCGTTTTTGAACATCATGGAACTAAAGACGTTCACACGAGATGTTCTAAGGACGTGCGAATGTCTTGACAACGTCCCACGGACGTTCTTTTGACATCGTGTACTGAATGTATTAGACATTCCAATCACTATGAATATGTATATTCTTTTTATTATAATAATGAATTGCAATGTTATGATTGTGTCCATTTACAGATTATTCCTGGTTAAGAAACCGCGCTACATTACCGCGGAAGTCCACCACTTTGAGAACGGACCAGTTGTTACAGCTTCCAGTGCGGAATGGGCGTTGAAAAAGCAGTTATATCGGTACAGACATTTAATTAAATTTTGATTATCTGTTACTGATTTTGTCTAATTTTTTTTTTATTTTATTTTATTGACATGATATTTCAGGCCCACTGATGGTTCAGCGTATATTAATTTAGGGCGAGTGTTGGCACAGCGTTGCCTAGAGGCTGGAATCTGTGAGATGGAAGTTGATGCCGCGTTAACTGGAAACAAATGTGAATTGTTAATTAAAGAATTGGAGAATAGTAACATCGTTCTGACTGAACCATCAGTATACAAGTACCCAAATTCTTGGGACAAGTATCGGCCGGAAAAGCCATGGGAGATCCATGAATAGTCTGCTTTGTCTCTATAGTAATGAGTGAACAGATTCTAAAGTGCAAAGTGAACAAATATGTCATACAGACAATGAGTGCGATGTAGCTCTGACGTGTATATTTCGGTCGAGACCAAATAAGGTAAAAGATTGATTGTTATAAGATATTTTATTATCTTAGCATCTGTCCACTGTGAAATGCCGAGTTTTGTACATTACAGTATCTAGGAGTAAAAATAAATAATTATACAGTTGTTAAATAAACATCTAGTCTATTAGAAATGTAACGCTGTGACTTAGAAGCTATATTGTTATCTAAGGCAAATACATTTCGTCAGACATGATCTTCAATGCAAATGGAATGTCGTTATATGAATCTTATCGTAATGACTGTAATAGAAAATTTAAGTTAAGTTAGGTATATATACATATACAGACTGATACGAAAATAATTCTGAGAATTGATAGATTTGCTCAGTAATTAGATATAAATATTAATACATATACCAGTTTATGATGTATAAACTTCAGTTTATAAGCCTGTACAATTATCAGAGATATTCCTGTGTCATTCTGTATATGTAAATTAAAAAAATAATTTTGGACTTCTTTCAGCTTCTTAGAATCACTTTTTTTCCTTTTTCACTACGTTTGCGTAATAACGGTATATTCTATACTCAGATATAATATAGTACTTTTACAGATAATATTTTTAAGAGAGTATCCCTCTTAAATTCTTACATATTCTTAAGTAATCCGCCAATGTCGCTTGCTTATGCGCGCTATTTTACGGATTGCTAGATTAAATCGCTTGTTCTGAGCAAATAAATAGAAATGCAATGAACACTTTAAATAATTTACGTTACAACTATTTTTTTTATATATATTAAGTAACTATTACAGCTATATATAAAGAGCGATGCTATTACGGATTCAAAATAGTTTATCGGTGTGTGTGCGTGTCATGCGGAATAATTACCGATATAAAAAGATAAATGTTTAAAAGATTTTTCACGTCTTGAGATGATTGCATTTTGTCGAAAAGTTTCGGAAAAATATCTTAGCGATCAAAAGATATCTTTTAGATATCCATAAGACCTCGTTTTCCGGATAGATGATTGATTTTTTTTTTAATGTAGGGTAAAACGTAAAACAATACGAGAGACATGTCGAGACATTAAATTATGTTTACCAAAAATGATTTAATTGGCATATGCAGTCATTAATTTAACACGACTTAACGTGAACTTGGCGTGAAAGAATGCGATATAAGTTTATGTTCCACTTGTCTCTGTTAAAAAAAATCGCATCAATTTAGTGATCGTAAATCGTTTGCGAAGCACTTAATTCCTACGAACACACAATTGAACGTTTCTTGATTTGCGTAAGTTTTTTTTTTTATAGGCCCCAAATAGTTTGCGACAAGATGAATTAATTTCTCTGATTAAATTTACCTTCACCTGCGCTGAAAACCCATCGCAATAATATTGCTTAAGAACATCCATACACACGTACCACACATACACGCACATTTGTGGAAGAGAAAAGTATTCATTCAAAATTCATTGACTGTAAAATATTAATGCCGCCGTTACCAAAATACGACATACTGTCAATTGTACGTATATACCTTCGACATTGCGAGTACAAGCCCGAAAAGGAATTGTGATAAAGAAAGACATAAATAGTAGCGCGCTATTTGCAAGTGTGTATATCGATACTCTTCACGCAGGTCTTGCACTCGACGAAGCAACACCAGTGAAACTTGCACTCGCATCTCTGCCTGATGGTCGATTTCTGTGTGTTGTATCCCCTACCGCAGCAAAGAAGATTACAGCCGTCCATGCCGGACGAGGTCCTATTGCATAATCTGCCCTGTGTGCCTGTTACAAAACCAATCTTTTATAGGGACGTCTCTCTTATATATAACTCTTTGGGAAATAAATCTTAAAAATATCACTTTCCGCGACTTTTTCTAAATAAAAATAATTGATTAAAGAATGTAATATGCTCGAGAGAAATAGAGCTACCTAGTGACCCCAGGGTGTCATTCGGGAGACAGTAGTTCGGCGAGTCGTCCAAGTAGACCAGGTCGTTCGCAGTGGGCACGGAGAATCTAGGATCGCGCATTGACAAGCGACCGCGCCGATTGACCTTGACTTCGGTCGCACCGTCGTACTTGTCTAGCAGAAAATCTCCTGGAAATACAAAACGCTGCGTTGTGCTTTGTCTATATAGATGGATTTCCTCCAAACGACACAAACATCTAGATGAATCGCATCTAAAAGATATCTTAAATAACGCTATTTAAGAAGTAATAAATAATGTTATTTAAGAAGGTCTTCTTAGTCTAGAGCACGAAAAGGTGGCTTATTTGTAAGAATTTTTTTTTAATATCTACACATATTCTTTCTTACACTGTACTTGTGGTACATTTTTTTTAAATATTTACAAATTTTGGTATGGCTAAATTTATTAGTTTTTATGTTACTTAAATTTAAAAACAACACATTTTTTAAATCGGTTAATTCGGCAATTTCTCAGAAACTACTGAAACTGTTGAAGCTATCGACTTCAACTTGTGCATGTATGTACATAAAATACATATCTGTTTATTACATGAATTAGGATAAATGAAAAATATACAAGTAACAATTTTTTGATCGAAATCGATTGAATTTATTGTAACATGTATCAAAAAATAGTTATTTCATAGTTACCACAATAATTCCCGTTCATGCGATAAAGAGACATGTATTTTACGTACATACGAAATTTGAAGTCGAAGCTTCAATAATTTCTGAAAAATCATATCAGTCGATCTAGAAAATGTGTTTGTTTTTAAATTTACGTAACATGAAAACTAATAAACATTTAGCCATACCAAAATTGGTAGGTTTACTAAATATATAGAAGTAGACGTGTAAAAGCGTGAAAAAATATATGCAGCAGTTTTAATAAAAATTCTCAAAAATAGGAAAATTTTCGCGCTCTCGATTAGAATATTCTCTTTAATGATATTTAGGATGACATTGAATTTTTTTAGATACTTTCAATGATCGCAGAAGCATTTAAAAAACACCTTAAAGGATTAAAATGTTTTTTAAATTATTTTTAAATTATTAGTTAGGGCTTGCGTCGTTTGGGGGTGGGAAACATTAATCGCATATCACGCCAGACCTACCGATCTCGCGAAACGATGCGAGCTGCTGCCAGCAGGTGATCAAGCTGCAGCTTCCGGAAACGCCGTGACATTTGCACGTTACCTTGGACCTTTTGATGACGGCCTGCGGGGGACGTATGGTCGGCGCGCATTAGTTTCGTTATCGCGCTTTTTGGTTCATCGAATTCGCGTTAAATCGCGAGAAATCGATACGCGCGTACATTTAACGCAACGCGACATTTAAAGAGACATTTCTCGCGCGCGAGCTAAGAAAAGAACGAACTTTACCCTGCGACCGGCCTCGTTATTGTGCAGGTTCATCAGGCTCCTGCCCTGCTCCCGGCTGCCTCGCTTGAAGCTGCGCTCCCGTTCCCGCACATCAACGAACGCCTGCGTAAACCTGAATGAACGATCGTTCGCATTAACTTCGATAATTAAGCACGTTGAAAGAAAGAGTTTAATAATACAAATTGAAATAAGAACGTCTTGTACAATCAAGCTGGATCTTAGTGCTTTTTATAAATTTTACTTGTGTGATTTTTATATAC
>QKQZ01055822.1:0-10692 GCA_003595255.1 Solenopsis fugax | reverse complement strand
ACGGCGAAAGAAATTTTTTTCTACAGTTATTTTATGTCGATGAGGCCGGAAACTTTTCAAATGGCCCTCGATTATGTTAAATCATTGAAAAAATTGTATCAGATATTTAACTTATTGTTAGTCGCTAGAATGTCAAAACTGTTCGTAGCAACGTTATCATGTTTGGACGTTCTACATAATTATTTTGATGGCCCCGTATAAAATTATTTTCTGATCTGTATCTAGCTAAATTTTTAGATACTGCAATAAAGTTGTTCTTTTCGTTTATACGTTAAGATTTAATGTAAAAGCAAATGCAATCTCTCGGCATTATTTAACTTAAGCTTATCAAGTTTAACTTTTGAGCGAAATAGACGTGAATAGAGTGGATAGATGTGTATATATTGTTTCTTTTCAATGTTACAATGTTACAATGTCTGATAGAAAACATATGCACTTTATGTTTTTATTACGAAACATTGCCGTAACTTTTATTAATCCTAGAATATCTATTGAAACCTAGTATCGCTATTGAATTATATACAATATTGATACGTAAATTTTACGTCTGAAAAAATAATTTTTAATTAACTTTAATATGGCAGAGTTAGGCCCTCCGCTTATCAGTGGCATAGCTGGGCAAAACTAGACATAATTTAGCGCTCAGAAAGCAGCATTCATTGAATGAGTTAGAGTAGGTGCAATGGAATATGGAGTTACATGAAATTTACATATAATATTATTTTAGGGTAATGAAAGAAATTGTTTTTTTAATAATTTTTCCATTACTATTAAAAATGAATACTTATTATTTTCTATAATTGAAATGACTATTAATGTTTTATTTTAAATTACTTATTATTTTTTATAATTTTGAATGGTTAACAATATTTTATCTCAGTTACTCTATTTGACCTTACAGCAAGAAATTACTATTTATGCATTATTGCTTTTCATACTCTAAATCAACTTCCTGATCAGACGTACGACTAGAGAGGGATAAAGTCAAGAAAAAGCGGGAAGGGGTGTTGTGATGAGAAACATGTTATATTTTTAGCGGGGCCTTTGATTTAACTGTGTGTGGGTGGGCTGTGCGGTTCCGCTGACTTTTTAATGTATAGTAAACATCGCTCGAAGATAAACTAATTTGTCCTGAATTTATAAAGTCTGCTCGTCCGTCTCGGACCGCGGACAAGATACATAGATCATTTACTTGCTTAAACAAACATAAGGGGGACGGGGAAAGCGTGCGCATGTTGCAGTCGTGAGATTTCAGGAAACTTTCCACGCGATGATAAATATAAATATAATAACGAACCATATACATACATATGTATATCAAAGAATACGTTTGAAAAATACTATAATGCGTTGATAATTATACATGCCAATAACATTATAGTTAACTTTATAATTAACTTTTATGCAAATGTTAACAAAAATATTAATTAATATAATAAAATAAAATATATAATCTTTTAACATTATAAAATAAGGTTTCAATTTGCGTTCAAATTATATAAATGCCATTTTCATAAAATTCTTTAATATTAAATATTTCGATAAAATACATAAAACACGCACTGAATTAAAATTATAAAAAATCTTTTTGAGGATTAATTACAAGATAAAATTATTGATAATACTCGCTCATTTTCAAATGTGTATTCCTGATTTGTAAATTTGAAAACTCAGAGGAAATATCTAGAGGAATTATCTTATTTTTGAGATCTATCAATAACAGTATATGTTTTAATTTGTCGGCTTGCTAACAGAATGGTCTATTCAGTTCATAGCAATGCAGTTGTGAAAAAGAAAAAGAGAGAAGGCGCAGAAAAGAAAGCTAGTTACACGCGTGTCGCACACGTGATATGTCCCGATATGCGATCGCCATGAGAACTTCGGATTGTGGTCACATGTGGCGATCGCGTCGCGGCATGAGAAACTCCCGACATGTATTATATCTTCGGTCCGCGCGTTGATACGGGTACGCGCAGTTGTGCGCCAATGATTAATAGGAATCGACAGAAGCCGACATTGCGCGACGCCGATGGTGTCGTCCGGTCGAGAAATATTGCCGATAAATTCTCCTTTGAATACGCCCCTCCCCCTTCTCCTTCTCACTCTTTCTCTGTTTTTCTTCTTGCAAAAACCGGAAACTCTTTTTTTTTCCGCGCCTCTTTGTCTTACTCGATAATAACATTTTTCCGTCCTGATCCCCGAAAGCGCACGTGCTTGATGAACGGCTGATGCGTGAATACATAAAGGAATTAGGAGACTGCGAAATGCATTTTGCAATATTACATACCAATCGACTGTTATTAATTTGTCGTATTCGCTCGTGGCGATCGGCATGATAATCTAATTGATTATCTCAATACATGATATATAATGATGTTAATGCAAAATTCTGCATTAAACATTATCGGCATAATTCCCATTTAAATAACGATAGATACATTTCTCTTCAATAGCAATGGTATTTATCCTTAGAAGATACAAGTTTTATATAATAGAATTGAGATCTGTGGAATCATATTGTTAAAATGATTTGAATCGTATTATTAAAAATATTACGCGTTAATGTAAACCGTAATTTGTCCATCGCATTAGCGATAACATCAATGGTGGTATTGTGATGAGGGGTTGTGTACAAATTAATTATTGTGTATATGTATTAAGCGCGTTCATTTCCATTACACACGAGTAATTCTTTGGATTGGATTCTCTGCTTGTCAAATTGGAAATATTTTTTCTCGTTAATGACGTTTTTCGATCGTCGCCGGAAGGTACGCGCATAACGAACGATCGATGTATAACATGCGTGCAATGAAAGTCGGAGGGGTTGGGGAAACTCGCGCTCTTGTTAGGAACACAATGTGCACGTCGCTCAGCGGATGAAGCTCGGACGTTACGTGTCAATCGAACGTTATTAATTTGCGGTATTCATTACCCTCGTAGATAGATGGCGATTAGCATCATTGATAATGGCACGAATTAGTCATGCCAGCGTATTATGTCGCATTAAACATTGGCCGCTCATTTCCACCGAATGTGAGCGATAGGAGAATTAATAATTTAGATTGGTAATTGCGTACTTCTCTGGTTTATGATTGTTTCCAATGAAACTGTGCATTATCTCGATCTTATTGTTTTTAAATAAAAATGCTCCTTTTCTGACATAGCACCTTAAATGTCTCAGTTTGATATATTTTAAGCAACTTATTTAAATAACTAAGTTATAAAAAATATCAGAAATTGATATTATGTAATTCTCAAAAAATTTGTTATATTAAAATAAAATTATAGTAATTTTTACAGAAAGATACTGGATTAATAGTTATAAACGTACACAGAGAAAAAAATAATCAAATTAAAATTAATATACAGTATCTGGAAAAGTCAGGGTCAACTTATACAATGAGATCGAGTAGCTGAAAAATTCATATCAACTTATTCAAATACGAAAATGCTTTATTAAAAGTTATTTAAATATTTTTATCAATTATTATAATAATTATAATAAATGTTCGAGGAATATTCGAAAGAGTTCGATAATCGTAAGTTTAAAGGTCTGCATTTTTGCAGATGATAGAATTTTCAAACATTTATTATAAGTTTATACTTTTTTCGTTTACTCGATCTGATTAACATATTATATAAGTTTGATCCCGATCTTTCTGGATCCTGTATTTTAATTTACGAATCAAAAGGTTTTATTTATTATATTAAATATTATTTTTAGATCAATGCATTAAAGTAAATTATCTGGGACAAGATTGTGCTTCGGTTTAACCGAAAAAAATAATTAAAAAATTAATAAATTAACATATAAATAAATTAAATGATTTATAATGTAGATATCAAGAATCGTTTCTTTTAATAAATTTATAATTTAAAATTTTGATTTACTGGAATTTTTAAGGAGAGATGATAAACAATTTTCAAGTTGAAATAAATTTTGGAATAAAGAAGAAAGTGTCTCTATTTAATTGAAGACATTAGTTAATTTGAAATCTGATTTGTTTAATTTTAACATGTTGTCTATTTTTATAAAGTGTAAAATCGTTTTAATTATTAGTAACTGTCGCCATGCTATTTTTACCTCAAGATTTTTAACGTTATCTATTTTCAACGGATCAAAGTTCAATTCAACTCAAAGAATTGTGGTTTAAATTTAACTTTATCTTCACTTGATTAAATCCAAATACAGTAAGGATTTTTGTGTTTCCGAACACTGATTTTAAATTTAAATTGATTCCAAATACTGATTCTCTCTGATCATGATTAAATGTTTTTTTTCTCTTAGCTCCTAACAAAGACTCCATACTCTCTCTCTCTCTCTGTTTGTTTCTTTTATATTCTGAAGTGGCAACAACCCTCGTGCGAATTACCACTTTCACTTAGGAGTGTCATTTAAAAAGTACGAGGACGAAGATTCTTATCCATATGAAATCAAATCTATAATCAATATTATAGTTCCAGCCCGGTCCGACACCGCTATTATCGCTGAGCGAACTGTCAGCTCGATTCTAATTTCAGCTCGATTCATCACTGCTATTAAATTACTGTTATTGAACGGATCTGTTAAAAAAATATATATATGTATTTGTGTAATTTTTTATTAAAATTGTTAAAATTGTCCTCTCGTGACATATTTTACAAACATTGTTTCATATATAAATAAAAAATTATATTCTTGCTTGTATATGAAACAATGATAATCTTATTTATATATATAATTTAATCTCGTTTAAAGAATTTGATAATCTTAAATTTCAACAAAATATTTTTGTTTCAATATTACAATAGTTATTTAAAAAGCATAATACGATTATTTTGATAACATCAGTATTAAAAAATTTTTATTTTTATTTTGAAGAGATTATTTTCAATTCGATACTTTTTTCTGTTAATTCATGAAAATTATTATTAAATAATCAAAATATATTATGCAGATGATTTACCGCGGATCGATCGTGACGTTAATTCGGAATCTCGAACGTTCTTGAACGTTCTCGACGAAATCTTCAGGATATACCCTTGGATGATGGTGATGCATTCACTGTCAAAGACGCAAAAGTGAGAGTCAAAGAAGTTTCAGAATCGCCTTCGGCTGGATAACTCAGTGTCACGCGTGACAAGCATGCGCGTATACGCGATTTTCCGCGTATATACGTGACATATTGTTTTCGCGAGTGCACCATTATACGAAGGGGAGCTTGCACAGCGCTCGTTTTGCACCTCTCATTCTCCTCACCCCCTTCCTCGTCCGCTTTCGCATTCATCCTTCCCGGTCTCTGAGTTCGCAGTTCCACGAGCGTTATTGTGTTACGATATATACCACGGGACAGACTCCTACGGACTGCTCCGTGCCACGGATTCGGGCGCAAATGTTATTATTTTTCGCAATTTGCTAAGCAGATGCTCCCTATNCGCGCCGCCACCACTGCCGTTGCCGTCGCCGCCGCCGCTCCGTTGCCCGGGGTTTATTTTCCCGACTCGTCTCCGACAGTCGTCGACATTGCGATATTTTGCCTCCGTTCTGTGCAGCGAAACGAATTTTTTTACACACGAATTCGTGCAATCGTGAAATTTTCATGCCCGTGTATGAACCCAAATATGCGAGAAGTTGAGAGGATGTGTGTGCACACGTGTGTGTGCGCGCGCGCCCGTGAGAGAGAGAAAAAGAGAGAGAGAGAGAAGTATATGTATAGAAGTAGAAAATTAGTTTTGGCGCCAGACTTTTTGAACAATTTAGTGAATAATTATTTTAAGGACATCAGAGAAATATTTTCTTCATAAAAAATGTTTTTACATTTTCCATTTAACTCTTTCTCTACAAACCTGAGAATCCGATCAATTTCAGGTATTGAAATTTTCTCAAGGACTATCCCACTCTTTATTCTCTCGTAAAAATGATGGAAAGAATCTTTGTGTGGTAGAGCGACCAACGTTCTCGATTTTTCTGCAAATAGAGTTAATTTGTAACAAGCACTAGTGATTCAAAATTGTAGGCAACTTACCTTTTTGTGGAAAGTGAAAATTTTGTTTAAATTATTGTAAGTATTCCATTTTTATTTTAAATGGATGTTTGAATGTTTTCATTTAAAAATTATTTTTCTTAAAAAATCGCTTATTTAAATAAATGTATTTCGAGAACAGAATAATTGCCGAATTACATTATATGTAAGCAAGACAATGTTGAGCTTGGGAAAGATATTTTTGCTCCAAAATATATAAAAATGCTTATTTTTTGCAATTTTTTTATTTGATTTTTCTTATTTGTCTCTTACTGAAAATCACTCACTAAAAAAATGAAACTTCAAATTTTTTCAAAGTTTCATATTTATTAT
Source organism: Solenopsis fugax (assembly GCA_003595255.1). Taxonomy (NCBI): domain Eukaryota; kingdom Metazoa; phylum Arthropoda; class Insecta; order Hymenoptera; family Formicidae; genus Solenopsis; species Solenopsis fugax. The sequence continues at coordinate 4,357 of QKQZ01055822.1, read as the reverse complement.
AAATTAGGAAAGCTTAAAACCATTTTTTGTATTTATTATAAAAAATTACATTTTTTAAAATAAAATAACTCTTTTATCTAATTTTGTTATTTTCGATAATTAAATTAAATTACATTTTTCGGGATTTCATAAAGATACGTATAAGCATAAAAAAATAATTAAAATAATTAGTAATTTAAGTTCGTGATATTACATTCAGGATTCTTTTTAAAAAACTGTGTTTTAAGTCCGGCAAACATGCGGCGCGCAATTTAGGGGAATCTTGTAAATGTTTATAAATTCACCTAGAAAATTATTGAGCACTAAGAATTGCTTTCGACCGATATTACTATATCCGTTATTTTTTAATTTGTTGTTGCACTTCCCGGTCATATTAGGATTGATTATATTACATTTAATTTTATTTTTTCAAATTGAAATATAGACACTTATAATTAAAAATTATAAAAAGCTAAATTACACTTTTTATCTAGAACAGCAAACAATAACAAAAAGTAATAAAAAAAGAAAAAATTATTAAAAGTGTGCACTATTATCTTTTTCTTCCGTTTGAAAGAACTTTTTAATAATTCTTGTTATTCTGTGTATATTTACACAATCCATTTTCTAATCAATTTTTAATCCTATTTAATCACAATTGTTACATTCATTATGTCGCCTAAAAAGTATCATTTATATTTTTATATCTTTTTATCGTTGTACACAATTTTAAGTTGCTGCCTCCGTGCACACGTGAACGCGAATGACCCATATCCACGTTGGAGACTGAATATTTCAACCAACTTGCCTTGAGCATTGTTTCACTAGTATCCCCATCTCAGTGGACTACACACGTCGGGAAATAATGATCGCAGCGACCGTCTACACCTTTTTTCTCGTCTCTTTCTTTCCGACGTCGCTCGCGTTCTTCGCGCCCGCGACGCTGAAGCATCCGCTGTAAAAACGGTGCGCTACCGACCCGAGATTACACCGGGCACATTTCTTTCTTCCGGCAACCGTGGACAAGGAGACGGCTGAGTATGGAAAACGTTCGTGAGAGGAGTTTTCTTCATTGTATACCTGTATCTCGTTGCGCATTCACTTGGTACGAAACACTACCGCGTCTCTTGATTCTATGTGCTTCGTACACAAAATTCTTCTTTTCGAAGAAGATGTCTTGAGATGCATGTTGTAGATAAATATAATCGTATACAAACAAGTAACTGAACTTTTTAAAAAATTTTTTCGTTATACATAGTTAATTTTTTTGTACCCATACAGCACAGTATAGAAAAAGCATTGCAAAATATTGCTGCAATATTTCAATGTAAAATCCGTTTCAGAAATATTAATACGTAATGTTGCAGCAGCATTGCAGCAACATATATAATATTGTGTCAACATTGCTGCAACATTCATTACGTATCAATATTTTTGAAGCGAACATTTTATCATTTCTGGTATATTGCTAAAACATTGTAGTAATATTTTGTAATGTTTTTGTCTATTCTGTGCTGTACGGGTAATGACGTTCTATTTTTGGCATAAATTGAAGGGTGGAAGTATTATGTCATTGCACACGTATATTGATTTTGTTTTCTCTTCCAAACACTTTTTACGCGTATTACGTAGTTTCCTAGGGTTAACGATAGCGTTACTGAATGGTATCCAGACTCGAGCTTGGCGCATTAAACTAGTTTGAATAAACGAAGAGAAACAGACGCGCGAGGAAGAGACGAACTGCGAAGTCGACATGCCGTGAAGCAGAAGTTTTAACGTTGGTAGTCGTGCAGACCGGTAGTCTCTTTTTCGTTTTTCTTGTCAGTCCTTTCCAAACATTCGCTCTTTTCGAAGTTTATCATCATTTCTGTGATCTCCGGCGCCGCGGCGCTAAAGTTACGGAGAAGCGATACTTTTGCACCGAACTCATTGATCGTTTTCTATTCATTTCAGTTTCTCGATTCCCCAATAATACATTTTTCTTTTGAAAAGCCAAATATCTAATTATCCAGTTAAATAGTATAAACAGTATAAAAAGTGTAAAAATATAGTTTGATTATTTGGTGCAGAAAATATATTTTAATACACATGTGTATAATCTACTTTTATTCCGAAATGTTTTAAATAATACAATTTTTCGAATAATAAAATATTTTTGTTATATTATTTTTTAGATACATACCATGGAGGTACGAGCAGAAAGACTACGGACCGCTGGTCGTATAGCACCAACCGGAAGAGTAACACCGACGGTTCATCAAACCGGTGGAGGCCGAAGAAAAGCCATACCAGTTCCACCACCAAGAGTGCCGACTCCTATGCCCACTGCGAACAATAATCAACAAAAGTAAGTATACTTTAAAATTATATTTAAACGTGTTAATGAAAGAATTGATTCCGATTCTTTATCGCAAGTGTATTATATTAAGATTTACACTTAGATTTTGAGGATAGATATTCAATTGATGAATAACAATCTGTTATATGTCAAAACTTTGGCATTTCTATACACAACTTAACAACTGTGTAATTATTGTTGTAAAAATACTCATTGTTTATAATGCATAAAATGGATTGTGGTAAATAACATTTTCGGATATTATTTTTCTTCCTCGATCAAAAGAAAACAACCGCTGAAGCATATTAAACCATCATTAAAAGTTATCCTAATTTTGTTTCATTAAAACATGCAATTACTGCTTTAGAGGATTTAAAAGTGATGATTTTGACAGCCGAAAAAGTTTGAAGATGAAGAATTATAGGCAATTTAGAATCAAAATTTAACTTAAATGTTAAAAAAAATTGGCAAGAATATTGGATGTTAGCCAAAATGCTGTTTCCAAGCGTTTAAAGCCATAAAAAGAATCTAAAGGAAAGGAAAACGAGTTTTGCATGAATTGTCACGCAAAATCGTTACAAGACTTGCATTTCACTATTTTCAAGACATAAGAAGAAGTAATTTTTGTATCAAATTGTGAACTGAAGATGAAAAATGGATCTATTATTATATGATAATCCTAAACGAAAAAAATCATGGATAGATTAAGGGCAACCATCAATTTAGATGCCAAAATGCAATATTTATGGAAACAAGATTATTCTTTGTATTTGGTGAGATTATGAAGTTATGTACTACGAGCTGCTATTGTACAAACAAATGAAACTATTTTGGCTGATCGTTATTCACAACAATTAAGCAAATTAATCATTGTATGTACAACAAACGACCGAAAATAGCGAAAGATGTAAAGTGATTTTTTTGTACGATAATACTAGGCCATATGTCATTATGCTGTAAAAACAAAATTATTAGATTTCGGATGGGAAATCTTATCTATGTATCTTCTCTAGACATTGCTCCATTAGATTATTACTTGTTCTGATCGATGTAGCCTGCTCTTGAAGATGCTTTCAAAATCTCAAGAAAGTCAAAAAATGAATCGATTGCTTCAAATCACAAATCTTTTTCTGCCATACAATCTACTTTTTGCCAGAAAGATTGTAGCAAGTGAGAAAAAATATTTTGATTGAAATATTATGTATCATTTTTAAATAAATGCATTTTTTAATTGGGAAGATCGTCAAAATTAATTCTAATACTTATTATGTATTATATTGGGTGAATGTAAAAATTTTGGATGGATTTTTTCAGAAGTTGATGCTTTTTTAAATACCAAAAGGCGATTGATCTATCATCGTTTAATTTATCAGCAATTATTTTTGTCGAAATTCTTTTGTCTTGAAGGTTGATTTGTAAATTGCACATTTTGTCATCGTCAATATTAAAAGACTATCTAAAATGTGATTTATCTTGGGGTTATCTTGAGGTTGAAATCACATTGTTTAAATTTAGCGAAAAATCTTTTGCGAGTTAAAATTGACACATTTTCTCTAAATACATCACAAATATTTTTTATGCTACTTTGACAATTTTCTCTTCTCTGAAATTTATACATTATCATTACACATACATGAAACCTTTCTTTGCTTATTTTTACTTTCAAAAAACTCAATAACTTTTTCGAATTTAATTAATTTTATTTCTAAATGACAATTGACAGTGTTGTCTTTTTAGTGAGATATAACATATCAATATTTACCGATAGTACTTTAAAAGAACATTGGTTACTACATTTATTGAAAACCCATCGAAACTTTTACTTTCACTCAATATATGTATAATATAATTAATTATTAATATCGCAATCAAGAGTCGCGACTCGCGCCAAGTCTAAGCTTTAGCGAGTCAGCAGACTGACCCTCTTTTACCCGAATCGACGAGTTCGAGACATGCGAGATTATTTATAGTAATAACGGCTGAACCGATCAGGTTCTGAGTAGTCTCAAACGATAGCTTGAATAAAATGACATAATAAAA
>QKQZ01055821.1:0-10629 GCA_003595255.1 Solenopsis fugax | reverse complement strand
GCTGAGCGGGCAGAGCGGGCAGAGCGGGCAGCGGGCAGCGGCATTAGCGGCAACGGCAGCGATACCCGATAGCGCGGCAGTTTGATTTTTATTCGTAGTCATAGCGACCGCGAGGAATGGCGAATGGCCGCTCGACCGCTCGACCGCTCGATTGATAGTTTGCTGCGAATGACAGCTACGAGCTACGAGAGAAGATAATCGAGTACGTGGAAGACTAACCAGTACCAGCAGTTCAGAAGCCTGTCTTTGCTTTACATTCTGTGTGAGTTCTGTTAAAATTAACGATAGAACGAACAATTTTAACCAGTACCAGCAGTTCAGAAGCCTGTCTTTGCTTTACATTCTGTGTGAGTTTTGTTAAAATTAACGATAGAACGAACAATTTGTCGATATGTCAATTTTCTAGTATTATCTCGATGACCGCGGCGTGACTTGACTTGCATTGGATTTTAATCAGACTCTCTAGTCTAGTCCGATTCATTTTGCAAACGATAACTATTGCGTTTCGTTCGTATTCATGTAAATCGGAATGGTTCCTAGCTTAGATCCATTTTGCGATTTTAATGCAAATTTTTGCGCCATTAAGAACAATTAATAATAAATCTCCTCGATTTTGGAGAGGAAATTATTCGAGTCTACTACAGAAATCGCGACTACATAATTGAAAATTGCGACGTAAGAATACCAAAATTATTATAATTTTGACTTTTTTCTTTATTTTTCCTGAATCAAAAACGATACTTTAATAAATCTTATGAAGACAAAATAGTACAAATTTAATTAAGTTATTATTTTATACAATTGTATTGTAATTAGAGTAGTTCTTAAATGTTCCTGAATCTGTCATTATTATTAAGTGTCGATGCTAACGATTATATGATTTCTGTAACAGCTATTTTATTATCGGTTTTATATTATGAATAAGTGTGATTTTATCATATCGCCATTGCTACCTGCATGCGTCTCACAGCTTTATGAACTTAATTATTTCAAAGTGCAACATTTTTGGGAAATGTTGGAGTAAAATTATCGTTTATCGTTTATCTTTTTTAACATTTTAACTATCCTAACTAAAATTCAATAAATAAAAAATTTATTATTATAATTATTTTATAGAAGCGATAAAAGATATTATAGTTTCTCTTCGCGATCGTGGCGATTCGCCAAGAAAATCTTTATTCTCATCAAACCTGCCAGATAATAGAGCTGATATAAAAATCAATATCGCGCGATTTATGAAGTGATTTATCTGCGTAGCATCAAAATTCAAAAAATCGCAAATTGTTCTTAGCTCGAAAGAAAAAATTTATAAAACAGCAGTCGGTGCTTTTGCGTTAGTTCGGTTAGTTGATCGACGATCGGGTCGAGTAATGCCATTTGAGAAAATCTATATTCTTGCATGTCTGGCCTGCACGAAGATCGTTCGCATGCGACCGTAAGAAAATGCTAATCTCGGCGCGACATATATATGGTTGGTGTCCTAGATTGTACCTCAAGTCTTTTGCTCCTTCTGTCATAGATAGGATTGGATTATCGTAGGGAGTACGTGGAAGAATAGTGCATAGCGTTTTGAGTTTGTCATGCGATTTACCAGGCAAGTTCAATGTAGAAGCCTACCTAAATAATTGGTCCGATTGCTCGATCTTAAAATAGATGAATGCAAGTTCTACGTAGATTGCGCAACCACAATATTTCACATAATATCAAGAAGTGACATAAATATTACAAAAATTGCTCTAACATCTTGTTCCCGAGTTTTACAGAAAAATATCTACCATGAATATATTTATTCTGCTGTATAGTCAATATTTTTGGATAACTCTTCTTGCCTGAGACTATTCATTTGCACATTGTAACAAAACTTAAGGTTTAATTATTAAAAGCACTCTTATTTCACATTATACTTTATGTGTACAAATACACACGTCTATGCACAGAATTCAAATCTAAGTGATCTAGCAAAAAGTTTATATGTATAAGCGAGTAGGATTTTTTCACATACTCATATTATTCACACAAATTTATAATATATATTTATATAAATCATTAAATATTCTTAATTATAATTTAAAATTATAATAAAAAACCAAATTAACATTCATATTAGATTCATGACCGTGAACTGTGTATAACAATTTACAATAAATAAAAGAAGAATCATATGATCATAGCAAGATCTTGGTGCTGAAATAATATTCCATATGCGATTTTACATATAGTTTCCAATTCTTTCAAATTGCGCGCTGTTACTTTTGGTTTCAAACACAGCTCTTGAAATTAATTAGAAAAATAATGTCACAGAATTAAATTGAAAATCAATTTAATATTATCGATATTAACTAGTATTTCTAAAATCCTCTCATTCCGGAGAATTGTTTCACCAAGATCTTGCTACGACCATATGGCCTTTCTTCTTTTTTTATTTAAGTTATTGTACGAGTTTATATTGTTTTTAAGTGAAAACCCTATCTATAATTCTTTGTTGTGTTCTGCAGAATATTTTATGTCATAAGTGAAGCAAAGATATATGCATACATTATTGTTATTATTATTCGTAAAATTTGCATTTTCTCTACTCTCTGACAATCATGCCAAATAAATTTGTACAAATCAGTAATAATAGTAATTGTTATAGCAATATCAATTAGTCTATTCTTAGGCTTGAGTTTAATATTAGAAAATTTTATTTTCCTGACTATTATAGTTTTTTCCATCCTTTAAGATATTTTAAAATAATTCTATATATTAAACTTGTATTTTATTGAAAAAATGTTTAAATAAAGATTTAAAAAGTAACTTTTTCTTCTTCTTCTTACAGCGAATAGAAAAAAGATGGGAGACTATCGATTCCAATGGTACCCTTCTTATAACGCCAAAGTTCGCTATGTCTAAGAACAAATAATATAAAAATTGTAAAATAAAAAATTGTCTGATCAGTGAAGATGAATCGATATATAACTTTGAATCAATTGGGTGACGGAACCTTTGGTTCCGTTGTTCTCGGAGAACGTATTGACACGGGTGAAAAGGTGGCTATAAAGAGAATGAAGAGAAAATATTATTCTTGGGAAGAAGCTATGAATCTTCGAGAAGTAAAGGTATGTGTGTGTGTGTATTCAAATTAGATAAATAACTAGAAAATCTCTTATTGTGTGGCTTGGTATCTGTGAAAAAAGATTATCTGGAAAATGACTCACAAAAAGATGATTTGAACGACACAGCATTAACAATCAGCTAAAACAGTATATTAAAATGTAATAGAAATATGTCTAGAAATGTGTGAGATTATATAAAAATAATTTTGTCACTTTTTGCTTTTTTCTCGATTTCATCCTCTGGTTAAATCAACAATTACAATAATTACTACTAAAATCATTTTCATTATTTTCTTCTCTATTTCATTGCAGTCATTGAAAAAACTTAGTCATGCAAATGTCGTAAAACTGAAAGAAGTTATACGGGAGAATGACGTGCTATATTTCGTATTTGAGTACATGAAAGAAAATCTCTATCAACTAATGAAGGACAGGTACATTTACGATAGTTTATTCTATTACAAGACAGTACTCGAGATCTTTTGTATTTTATTTGAGATGTTTTAAATCGCAGAGACAAACTTTTTCCTGAGCCGATAATAAGAAATATGGTGTATCAAGTATTGCAAGGTCTCGCTTTTATGCATAAACATGGCTTCTTTCACCGCGACATGAAGCCAGAAAATTTATTGTGTATGGGTCCCGATTTAGTAAAGATTGCTGATTTCGGGCTAGCGAGAGAAATTCGATCGAGACCTCCATATACGGATTACGTATCGACAAGATGGTAATAATTTTTCAATAATCTAATCACGATTCGTAAACATTAGCTTAATTTCTAAGAATCTGTGATGCGATAGTGTACTCTAACAAATCTATTCGATTAATTTCATTGAATTGATGATTGAAATATCTGTGTAGGTATCGAGCACCGGAAGTGTTACTACACTCCACGACTTACAACAGTCCGATTGACATTTGGGCGGTCGGCTGTATAATGGCCGAGCTATATACGTTTAGACCTCTATTTCCTGGCAAAAGTGAAATTGACGAAATATTTAAAATATGTTCTGTAATTGGAACACCCGATAAAGAAGATTGGCCAGAGGGATACCAATTGGCCACAGCTATGAATTTTAAATTCCCGAATTTTACGCGTACATCATTGGGTGTGTTGATACCGAATGCCAGTCAAGAGGCGGTCGTACTCATGGAAGATATGTTACAATGGAATCCTATAAAAAGACCAACAGCGCAACAATCGCTCAGGTATATAAATACAAAATCTTCAATCAGGTATCAAATATAAATACAAAATCTTTAATAAATCGTGTAATTAGCGAGTAATAGAAGAGATAATATTTTTCGTGATAAAATGAGCAATATGTTTATTAATTAGATTAAATAATGCTTTTTGATCGGTATTGCGTATTTTTTTGAGAAAAATTCTTTTCAAGAGCAATTCTTTATATATTTTCTCCTATTATCTAAAGTACTGTAAAATATAATCAGTCACTATTTCTAATTTAAATTTCGCGTTTTTTGTTGGTGGCGTTTCTGTTACGCCACCGCTCTATTGTGATTGCGTCTTATGTTCACGTGAAAAGTTAGTTGTCTGTTGGTTGGTCCGCTGGTTGAGATAAATTTAAAAGTAAAATTAATTGTGAATTTTGCGCAATCATTGTTAAGAACTGTGTTATGTATTTTACTTGATAAACGCGGTTTATTACAAAACGAACGGGAATTATACAAGATTCACGCCGATTCGAAGAACGATACATTGATACGCTGGCTTGCGCTTCTCGTGGTCGACTCCCTCGACTCTCCTGCCGATCTTTCGTCCTTACGCCCTGCTACGGTATCGTGCTCCGAATCGCTCCAATCGCTTAACACGCCATCCGCACCATCCGCGTGGATTGCTTCCAATTGGGGACTGACGCGTATATTCGCGACTCACGTGCTCTTACCACTATTATTTTTCTAAATGTAACGTCTCTATAATATATTCGCGTAGTATACAACAAACTGGTATATTTTTGAAATATCCATTAGACCCTTTGAAAAGCATTTTGTAGAAATTTCTAAAAGAATCTTGAATAATTTGAAATTGTCCAGTACTATTGTAATGAACGATTCCAGGTATCCATATTTTCAAGTCGGTGATCCACGTATCATTAATAGTAAAAAGATTGGTGTTGTATCTCAACGAGAACTTGTTATGAATAAAATTAATCTTCCACCTCCTACATCCAAGCAGTACAGTTATCAGGAAGATCTCGTTAATAGTTTAGTTCAATCGANAATCGAGGTAAGATACATTTTACTGATATATGTATGTGTGTGTGTGCGTGTGTGCGTGTGTGTGTGTGTGTATGTATATAAAAGATACAGTGTCACAGTTTATACAACTATACTACAAAGTATATTGATAAATATAATTTTGTAAATTCTGCTATTAATTTTTGGATTATTAAATATATGAGTAAAATAAAATCATTGTAGAGCACCAGAAAAAATGCTCGTTGAATCACAGCAGCAGCCGGCGGTTTTGCCGTTGCTAAATCATAATAATCGCAAGCGCGACAGCAATGCCTCCAAATGGGACGAGGACGATTTTGCCGACCTTCTAGGGTGCGTTGCATGATTTTTTAATACAATCTTTCGTTACATATGTTATCTTTCGATTAGCTCTAATCGAATCGTCTATCCATGTCAGAAGCAAAATTGTCCCAGAGAATCCAAGCGCAACGCTCATCCCAGATCGTGTATTCAAGGAAAATCGTGCAAATTGGAATGCCAACTATCAACAATCCGACAATTTGCATAGCAATGCAAATTGGTCCTTACCAACGTGGAAGGAATCACCATCGAGAATGTGGAATCAGTCGAACCAATCCAACCAGACCAAGAACATGCGCAAAGTTTCAGCAAAACAACACTATCTTAGTGTGGCTCGGTATGTCGCAGGCCAGAGCACAAATTTACCATCCAGGTATATAAAATTCCGAAATCCAATCCAAAGAATTCTTATCGCATGCACGATAATAGTAATCAGTTATTTTTTTATACAACTGCAAATCAGACAGAATGTATTTTTCGACTTAATAAATATGCTCAAATTCACATTGTTTAGAAACAATCATTCTCAAACGAGACAATCTTATGATGTTTACAAGTCGATTTATATTTTGGCAAATATACAAGATTTAACTACTGTATTGTCAAAATTTTTCTTTTTATTAAATATCTTAAACATGTCTGAGCTTGTTGAATCAATTTATCAAATTTCTCAGATCACTCTTCATCCTGCACATCATCTATGTCAAGCCTTATTGACTCACTGTGTCGAATATTTCGTCAAAAGTTTCATGATAATAGTAGACTTGATGGACCACAATATACGATTACTCGTACTATATATGATATATACATTGCGATATATTTTAGCAATTATTTATCTGATTATCGAAATTTCGGCATGCTCGTTGCATTCATTGGATGGCGGTAAATGTATACTGAATGGAACAATTTTTCAAAATTAAAATGCATGAATAATAACAAATGTATATGTATAATTATACATGACAATTGTACTAGAGCCTTGTGTAATCCCTATTGTAAATTCAAAATATGCAATAAATAGTTCCTGTATTTTTATTAATGTATGTTGCTGCTTCTTGATCATTTTTTTAATGCTTTTTTCTATTCATTTTCAAGAAACGAGGATTCCGATATCAACCAATCTAAACTGCTATTGAATGGATTTATCGGTCAGGCAACATCCAATAAGTATGAAGATTTTACAGAATCTTTTTGGGGGCCTAGAAATAATATTGAGAATCAAACAAGGCAACATTATCTTGCGCGAAATCGTTATATCACCGAACAAAGCTTGAGATTACCTTATCCCAGTGTATATGGTACCCAAAATATCAGTGAGTACATAAGTACTTATATACATTGCTATTATATTCTTGCTTAAAAAAATAAAGCAATATTCTTTGATTAATTGAATATTGCAATGCAAATGTTACTTCTTCCTATTACAGAAGGAAAACATCTTTTGAATACACTTTTTTGAAATAAGAATGCAAATGCTGTGACACACTTTATTTGTGCACAGAGGCAATTTATAGGTTGCGATATAATATTAGTAAATATAATTTCTTTTCAATAGAAACTACCAATAAGCCTATGTTTCAACCGAACTTGTTTGGAAATGTTTTCAACACGAAAGCCAGCAGTGGGCCTCACGGTCGAACAGATTGGGCAGCAAAATATCTCAAATGACCGTTGTAGAGAGGTTGGTTCTTTTCAAATCAATAATTTATCATCATGGCCTTTTTTTAAGGCAAATTTCAACTGTGATAGAACGATCATTGTCGTTCCATTGTGTGACAGGCAAGTAGAAAGAATGCATTTTTTCCACGAGTGAAATTTTACGAAAGGATTGGGAAGTAATGTGTTACTTGTAACGCTTTTACCATTTCCGTTACATTTTTTCTGCATCGATAACGGTAACGTCGTTCCATTTTTACAGTAACAAATTTTATCGTTATTTTTTAAATAATACATGCATATGGACCATATTGGGATTAATCAAAGTCACTATAAATTTCATAAATAGCGATATAGAACGTAGACAATTGGATATCATTTTAAACAAAAGATCATCAAAATTTCATAAAAAAGTAACGATCGTTACTTTTTTATTAACGAATTATTTTTATGACGTTCCCAATCCTCATCGTACCTTAATTAGATCAAGTGTGACATGTCGAATAGTAGAACGAAATTATCACGGTGTTGAACGATCAAAGTTCCAGAGACAGTTATATAGATTGTTATAAGTCATCCATGTTAATTGATCATGTACGAAAAAGTTTAATTTTCTGAGAAACTGATTCGGAACTCGATGTATATAGATCTATAAGATACATTATACTTTATCGCATACACATATAATGTGTTTGTATATATTAATTAATTATATGCGGCGTAATCTCTTTACGATATTTGATTATAGTAAAGTTCTCGAGAATCATATTCTGAATTATAGAATAATATCGTAAAATATATCAGTTGAATACGTTTATTCGGTATAGAAACAATAAAAAAAAAAAAAAAAAACTTACGCCGTAGCCTAGCTGATAAAATGTACACAAATATGGCATTAAGTATTAAAATAAAAAATATGACACATAAGAAATAATGTCCTTATTACGTATATGCGTACACAGCGTACTTTTAATTGTTATACTTTACTCTGTACCCTACTAATTAATTTTTCCAAAAACATCAATATGATTTTTGTATTAATTCGATAAAGAGTACGGCCAGAGAGGAACCTGAGAGCGGCCATGCCGGTCTTTCTTCTCTCTTTAAATATATACAGAAACATCGCCTGCGAAATACATCATTTATAATTATATCAGTTATACATTTATATAATTATATTAAATTACATATTTTTTCAATATAATTTAAAAATTAAAAATATTTTAAATATGGAATTAACTTTTGAGTTTTGAGACCTATAATTAGAAACTTTGATATCTTTAAAATTTTTACATTTTGAACTTTTTACAAAGAAAAGAAATCTTAATATGAAATTTTTTAGATAATATCTCGCCGATATGGTAACAGGAGAAGATTTGCCATGATGAGAATTTAGAATCTTTCTCTTGTTTGCAAGAAGAATAAACTTTGACATTTTGTCTGTTCCATCAAGTTTTTCAGATTCTGCAAGATCTCCAGGTTCAGAATTTCGATGCTTTCAATAGTTCTTCTGCTTTAAGAATGATCGGTTAATAATTTTATATTGTAAAAGGAAAATTTTTTTATGGAAGCGGAAGTCATTAGAATTGTGAAAAGAGAGAGAAAGAGAGATTTTTAAGTAGATTTTTACCGTACTTGCATATGCGTATGTGTATGAAGATTATAGAGAATAAACATGCAATCGAGTTTTATGTAAAACTGGGTTAATAAGTATTAATAAATTAATTGTAAAAACATTTATTTAATATACATAGTATAAGTTTGTTGTATATAATTATAATTGTATGCCATTATAATTCCCTAAGAAGCAATAAATATTCATACACTACAATTCCAGTTGCAGAGTAGAACTCATTCTTTCATGTCTTGTGTGAATTTTGTTATATTATTACAGTTTGTTCAGTTATATTATCACCACCAAATTTCTGATTATTACTAATATCATTTCAATTTTTTTATTTTGAATACTAATTATGATAGTAAATAGGGAATTATAATTGTGGCATCAGATTTAATATTTCAAATTCAATTACAAAAATTTTTATTATGATTTAAAAAGTTAAAAATTTAAGTTACATTGAATACGAAATTAATTTTTGTAAGTTTGAGACTTAAAATTGTAAATTGTGAAATTTTTAAAATTTATAAACAAGAAATTTAAAATTTAAAAAATTAAAAATTGTACAACTTAGAATGTTTAAAAACAAAATAATTTAGAATTTTTACAAACAAAAGAAATATTAATACGCAATTTTTTTTTAAATATAGTTGAATAGTTTTATCTTTAATTTTCTTTACATACGCATATGGAAATCAAACTAGGAAATTTATTATGCTTGGCATGTCCTTTGAAGCCGTTAAAACCTGATTTCTCACATTTAAATAAATGTGAAAAAATGATGAAAATTGTAAATGATGAAATGTAACAAATTCAGATATAAAAACTATATTATTAATTATAAATTATGCCAAATGTGTGTGTGATCCTATGTGAACTTTATTGAATTAATTAAATTTCAATTTCTATAAGTACCAAAGTATCGACTTTCAAATTGTGATTACATAGATTATTGTTTCTTCAACATCTCTCATTGAAAATAAATTCTGCCATTTTATGATCTGTAACTTATTCTCGATATTCTACAATAGCAAATATCATCCTGGTGATTTAAAATAAATCTTTTTTTACTATTAAACGCAATAGATTTGTAATTTACTTAAGCGATCTATAATAATGCATCATTTTTTAAATTTTATAATATTTTGAAGATTCCACATCTGTTTGTAGTCGCATTCTTTTACAGTACTATGCTCCACTTTGAACTGTCTCGCATGTGCACAAATACTTTATTACATTTACATATGCATCTGCTTACATATCAAGAATCTCAGTTTGCAAAGATATATTCTCCCTCTTACAAATCTTAATTGTCCTTTTAATTCTCCAAAAGCATGTAATGGCAATATGATTTAGAAAGGATAATTCTAGGAAGACGATGATTTGATACAGCGAGAACATACTTTTGTTACATACATTTATTTAGTTTTTTTAGTTTTTTCTGACAAAAAGATGATACATATTAATGAGTTCTCTAAACTCAAAATTTGTTGGAAGTTATGTCGTTCTGAGTTTTTATCTAGATCGTTATGAATTGAAAATTTTCGGCTATACAAAATAGACAAACATTGAGGTCGGTCTACTGGCTTCAAGAGGTATACGAGGCGAAACGTCCGCCAAAGTTGTGATCTTTAATAGGTAGGGGAGACCAGGGCTATTCGTTAGGTGGGGTAATTCGTAAAAATGGAAATATCTTTG
>QKQZ01055820.1:0-39267 GCA_003595255.1 Solenopsis fugax | reverse complement strand
GATCCCGCTTTGCCTCGCCTCGCCTTGCCTCGCGAGACGAAAGAGAGTCGTCTACGCATCTACGATCGTTGCGACGTCGTCGTACATTTGTCGTGCTCTTGCCCACCAATTGCGATGTGCTAGACGGAATGTCCGTCGCGCTCCCTCCGGTCCTCGACTCCTCCGATCCGACTGCTCCGGATTCAGCTGGTAGACGCGCCGAGACACGCTCGATTCGCGCGCGAATCCACCCGGGGGAGATTCGCTCGATTCGCGCGAACGGCTAACGAGCACGCTGTGCCGATCGATCGAAGCCCTAAAACAACAAATTCTAGTAGCGGGCGGTATACGTTGATGTATGACGTTGCGTGCATACATCAGCACACTCGCTAATGACGACGATATTCGGGGCACGTCCGGGGGGTGCGCGCCGTTGCATCCGAATTCGCCGTGACGTCTCTTCTCGAAATGTCGAAGGGAACGTTCCAGTTTCTCGAGCCTCGTCCTTTGCGCGTATCCTAGATATTTTCTTGCTCTCCGTACCGCCGCCAGTCGATACTTATTACGCAATTATTTTTGCGGTCAGTAACATCTCGTAGACGAGAATGTTTCCTCGTGTTACAACGCGTTGATTATCGACATGGATATTAATCGTCGCTGGAATCACTGACGCAATATATTATTGAATACAAAGGATGATGCATATGCACGCGGTGAATACGACTGAAATCGTTGAAAACGGATTCGTCATTGTGTTAGAGAATGATTCAGTCTTGCTTCATCCGCGCCTCCTACATCCTTATAGGAAAAAGTAGAAAAGTAAAGATCAATGCGATAAATAATTTTTTACTGTCGAATAAAGTTCTTCTTTTTATGTCTATCTTTTTTTACGTCTGTCTTACACTAAGAAAAAGATACTTGAGGATGTATGAGTCATATTTCAAACCATTACCAAAAATAGAAAATTTTCATAGAATATTTTCATAGAGTATTACGTTTGAGTATCTGTATAAAATTTGAGCATAATTCATGTATTAGTTTAAGTTATTTAATTTTTTGTTTACTCTTGATTCTTATGTAAAGTTGCGTTTTGCAATACTTACTTGCAAACTTGATGGGCAAGTAGAAATTATCAATTACATTAAAATTTTTACACATGCTAATAAAACTTTAATAAATATTCGTGCAAAAAGTCATTTAGATCTACTTATTCTACTTAAAAGTAATTTATTTAAAACTACAGCAAAATATAGTGATTTTCGCTGCAAAAATCATTATAAATCAAATTTCTTATTTTCTTCTTTGCAGCTAGTTTCAAGACCAAAATTCGAGTGTTTGCAACCAAAACTTTTTTTTGTTGATTAAAGAAAGAAAAGAATAAACCTAAGCCTTCAGCTTTTAAATTTCGATAACTTTAGCTCTAACTTTATATCCAAAACATCCTTTAAAAATTCATTTATATGAGATATAAATTTATTTCCTGAAATAAATCTTTAATAAATAAATAAATAAGAAAAATAAAATATATTTCACAGAAATGTATATTTTGTCGTCACAAAATTTGTTTATAACTAATAAATATCAAAGAAAATATCACAAGTAACATTTGCTTGTGAATATTCCGACTTTTTTTCTCAATGTAATCCCTCAAACATTTATTTCTTCAATCGAGAAAAAGTATTTTCGACGATT
Organism: Solenopsis fugax; assembly: GCA_003595255.1. NCBI lineage: Eukaryota > Metazoa > Arthropoda > Insecta > Hymenoptera > Formicidae > Solenopsis > Solenopsis fugax. The sequence continues at coordinate 37,596 of QKQZ01055820.1, read as the reverse complement.
TTGTCTGATTGAATCACCGTTGCCATTTTAATTTAATCATATGAGTAACGATTGAATGAGCAAATCTGAACTATTCTACATTGAGAAAAAAAAATCGAAGTATTAGCAAACAAATGTGATGTTTTCTTCGATATTTATTGATAATAAAAAAATTTGACTATGATGACAAAATATACGTTTCTGTGAAATATATCTCATGTCTATTTATTCATTAATTATTTGCTAGGAATAAAATTTTATTTCGTCAAGTTTAAATAAAATATTATTTCAGTAAAATAAATTTGCATTCCAAATAAATTTTTAAGTATCTTCTTCTCATGTCAAACAACTCTTTTAATAAAACACGGAAAGAACAATTTTACTGCAGCATCTAGCTAAAAATTTAGTTAGATACAGATCAGAAAGTAATTTTATATTGAGTCATCAAAATAATTATGCAGGACGTCCAAGTATGATAATGTTGCTGCAAACAGTTTTGACATTCTAGCAACCAAGTAAACATCCGACATAAATTTTAAATGGTTAAACATAATTATTTCCAGATCTGTATTTTAGCAAGATTTTTCCTTGAATGTTTTAGAAATCGTTTTAATTTAATGAGATGGAAATTAAAAGAACGTAAATAAAAGTTGTTTAATTACATTCAAAAAATAAGCCTGTCATTTTAGAAAATATACACTAGTATAGTCTCATTAGCCTTCTTTAAATATCATAAATTTAATTCTTGAAAGTCCCTTTCTAATTTTATTTTTAAAATATACACTACAGTGTTTTTTTTTCGCGAATTTACTATATTCCTTGTATACTCCTAAAAGAGATTCAATTGCTTTTTTTTTTAGATCGAAGATGCATTCAGTTTTAACTTCATTTCCGTCATAAACGGTAAATAATGCTGAACAGTAACGCATTTAACAATATTTTCTAAAAAAATGCTCTCACCTAGTTATGTTAACGATATCGGACGTTACTCGCTATTTTTCCGAGGGAATAAGCATCTCAGAGCAACATCCTCTTCGAAAGGACGGATTCAATTATTTCGTCGCCTGTGCGAAACACAAAGCGAAATGACAGCAGCTCCGATTCACAGCTGCCGCGCCGTGGTCGAACGTTATTGACAGCACATGACACAATTGTGTCACCGTGGTATTGACTGGCGTGCATTACGGACCGGCGCGAACGGTCGCGCACGTCTCGTCGATTTTTCCGAATTCCCGCGATGTCTGTCCGTGGCGTTGGGTGAGGTCGGCGTCAGGATAACGACGTGCTCGTTGCTTTCCAGAGAGGTAGCGATGAACGAGAAGCTGATCGTGCAGATGAGCGGCAAGAGGACGCGGATCTTCAACACCAAGGTAGGCCATTTCGCAGCGCGCGTCACTTCCATCCGCCCCTTGTCGAAATAAACGGCGGGGGTCGACAAAATAACTGATATGATTTACTTAAAATAAGAAATATGAAATAGATTCCAGAAACTTATATAAAATAGAAAATAAGAAATAGGTCTTAAAAAGTTATTTAAAATAATAAATAACTATTTTATTTTATTTTATTTTAAATACGTATTTTAAATAACGTCATTTTAAATCCGATCGATTCCTGTTTATAACACTGGTTTTTGTTTGATTTTAATGAAGAAAGAAATTCAATTGAAATTAATCAGCAATAAAAACTTATTTAAAATACATATTTAGAATTAAATAATTTCTTTCTTTTTTTCTATTTAAAATAAAAAATAAAAAATAAGTCTTAAGAAGTTATTTAAAATAATAAACATTTGCTAAATAACTATTTTATTTTGTTTTATTTTAAATTCGTATTTTAAATAATGTTATTTTAAATACAATTGACCTCTGATATATGGTATGTCACTTCTGCTTTTTATCATTTCGTTCATTTCACGCGACATTTTTAAGTAATTGAATTATCGTGATATTGCTACAGGAAACTCGAAAGTTATCATCGCCAAATAAAAAATCACAAAACTCGGGCTTATGCCACTAGCACGACGATTTTTTTTAAACGCAATGATGAATGCAACGTTGTTATCTTGTTTATACAATTGTTGTCTATTTTTTATAGCTCTGTAGTTCGTGACAGAGTACGCGGAACGCTAGCTAAGTGGCGTTTCGTAACGCAATTCTTTACTGCAATTCTTTACGTTCACGATTTTGAGCTTCGAAAATATTTTAATTTTTGGAATAATTTGAGAATAAATCTTGATATTTTAAATTCCTTAAAACTGTAACGGAGTATATAGATATTTCTTAATCATATTGAGAAAACAAGGAATAATTCTTTGTTTTTGAAATTTTTGCTGATAATAACACTGTATAATAATAATCATATTCAATCTGCGTTGAACTCATTGTAATTGTTGTTGTTATCCAACAGCTGATCCGAGCAGCTGCACAAATGTGACGGTAAATTCCGAGTTGATTATTATCAATCGAGGTCAGCAGCTCTCGCACGATTTTCGCGCGCAAATGCATTGCCTGGAGAATTTCGGAGCCAGTTTCGATCTTGTTTCACGAGAATGCGATTCGATCAATCACTACGTAACGCATGTTTCAGAGGGGATAGAAAACAGAAGATACTGGGATGGAACGGTACAATAATTATCCGAGAACAAGTCGGAAAAAAGACTAAAATTTGACTGTCACATGTTTGTTTTTTATGTTTCTTGGTAATAAAATATTTACATTACATTTTCATTATTTTTATAATTATGAGCAACAAAAAATGAACTTTTTTTGTCTTAAAGTTGCTATAAATCATAATTTTTGCCATTTTTCAATAATTAATGATTTTGAATTGGGATGTGCTAGAAACTTCCGCAAAGTTTGAACTACTGCTATAGAATAAATCAAACAAGGATAGTTTGGTTGTACCTAATCTCATTGAAATTGCCTTAATCTAATCTATGAACCTGTTTGTAGACACATTTAATTCTAAAGACAAATTTCCACAAAATATGATCCCTTTGTTGGATATTGTTGGAGTCGCTGAATACGAATTCAATTCTAAAAATTCAAAATAGTCAATTATACATTAATCAATATAAATAATTTAATTTACTTAAACTTTGTCGATTATATTAAATCCGTCATCTTAAATTTTTACAATTTAAAAAATTTTTTTAAAAGTAAATAGTATTGAAACCGAAACCAATTTTGTATAATACAATTTTAGAATTTACAATTTGAGTTTAGATTCGTGTTCAATGACCCAAATATATAAAAGTGTTATATTTTATAGAAATTTCTTTTAGAATTAAATGTGCTGTTAAACAAATTTATAGATTAGGTAAGATCAGTTTCAGTGAGATTAGATACAATTTGTTTGATTTATCCTGTCTTATTTATTATCTAATAGCGAAAGTTTCGATCTTTCGTTTTAAACTTTACAGAAGTTTGTAGCACATCCTACTCCAAAGTTATTTAATATCGAAAAATGCCAAAATTGTGACTTTTAGCAACTTTCATAGCAGGTATCTCAAAATCTTAATGTGACAGACATTTCACGTCCAGATTTGTATTTAGAAGCCAAAAGTATATAAGAAATGATTTGTAAAACCTTAAGGCAAATTTCATGTTGTAGAACATTATTATTTTTAATCTATTATTTATCTTGATTGTAAAATTATTTACCAGTCTTTTATTCCAAAACTGAGAAGAATTTCAAGGAAAGCATTAGACAATATTTTCAGTTTTCACAATATATACTTTCTTTCCTCAGTCAACGTTTCGTTGATACACTGAACATCTTATACAATACTCGAATTTTTATGGCGACTGGTCTTCTAGATATTTGATCTTGACGATCTTAATTGGCGAAAATTAACGTTGGCGCAGTTCTTGAATAACAGTTCAACAAGAATAAAGAACTTTTCACGCCTGGAGTTCCAAAGGCATGATTGAATAACAAGAGAATTATCTGTTATTCAGTTCAAAAGAGATTTTATTTTAATGAACACTTTATTCCAGGCTTTAATGTAAAGTCTTAAGTATCAATATATATTTACTATTTTGATGTTTATTTACATTATTGAATATATATTACTGACAGTTATTACGAGCTCGAGTTATAGATAGTTGCTGGTTAAAATGCGTAGGCGTATATCAACTTGTTGTACGAGAAATGCACCTTCGGTGCTAAAAGTGGCTGTTGTCGTATATTTACATTTTGGCTCTACGTTTATAAACTGAAGGTCTTATTCATGATGTAAGCTGCGATTACATCACGAGTGTCCACTGTCACATATCCTCTCTAAAGCGCCGTAAAGCCCGAGCTAAGCTCGGTGGACCGCAAGTTCGATGGTTCGCCGTGCGATCAAATTTTGCCTGTTATGATACATTGTAATATCACAAGAAAGTTTTAACATTGTTACAACATGCAATTACACGAGCTGTTAATTAATTTCGCTCTAAAAATATCTTGCAATTTTTTTTATAAAATTTCCAGCATTAGAAGCTTATAGTTATTTAAAACATAGAAAACTTGTATACTCGATTAGTTGTATTAATAGTAATGTTCTTGGTTGTACGGTAGCTCGAGCGTGTAAAAACTCACTTCGTGGTACCGTAAAGTACCGAGAAATAATAGCCTTAAATAAACTTTCTAAAGAATTTCTAAGCCGGAAGTTGTGACGTGGACGATCTGTTCTTTTTCGCCATAATCGTTCAATGCCTCGCGAATTTAGTACCATAATTTCTGCTCGAGTAATTTTTATAGATCCCCTAATCATAATAAATAATTGGACCTTTGACCGATAAATCCAACCTATCAAAACGAAAACTGGTGCACGTCGTGTTTATATATTTTTTTTCGAGCGAAAATTATTTTAATAAAATTTCAAGATTTAATAAAAAAATAACGCAAATAATTGAAAAAAGTGTAAAAATAATTTTTTATTTTAAAATAAATTTCGAAGATTATTTTGATTCCTTTGAAACAAAATCTAAAATTGTAAGAAAATAAACGGTGAGAGAAAAAAGAATGTTGTAATAGCATAACTATTTAAATTATTATCTTCAATTTTAGCAAGATTAAATCATTATTGACTAGGGTTGATTAAGTTAATATATTTTTTTAACTAAATTAAGTTGAAGTTAAAGGCTTATAAAAACTATTAACATAACTAATTTAGTAACTATTAACATAACAACTATTAACATAACTAATTTAGTTATGTTAAAAGTTACCTAAACAAAAAATTAACTAGTTAAAAATTAATTAAGATTAAATTAAGTTGAATTAAAAATTAATTTTAAAAAGCATTATTTATATTATTATATTTTTGTAGATCATTAAACAAATTTAATAATTCATTTGTAAAGTTAATTTATATGAAATAATAAAGAAATATTGTTTTTTTATAATATTTTTCTTTTACATAGATAAATTTTCAACTTAGGGAAAAAGTTAATAAATTAAAGTGTGTTTCAAAAATAACTAGTTAAAGTTAAAAATTCACTTAAAATTAACTGACGAAAGTTATTAACTTTTTAACTTCATTATTTAAGTTTTAACTTTTCATTTAGTTACTTTTTAACCAGTTACCCAACCCTGTTATTAACAAAACAGAAAGTGTTTCGGGCGTACATCTCTCAATCTGTGGCTATCTGCGTGAATCTCCGCGTTGAAAGGTAACAAGGCATGCGAGGAGAAAGTGCGAAAATCGCTGTTGGACCGCAGCAGCCGGCAACTCGATGCTCGCCGATTGCGGCCACGCAATCGAGCGCAATTGCCGCGGCCGCGCTTGTATAATCCACATTTTATCCGCATTCAATTAAGTCTTATCCGGGCGATCTCTCTTTCTAATCAAAAGAGAAGGCCAATTCCGGCGGAGAGCGATCGCTCGGCAAAAAAGACCTCCGGCGAGTACGAATTAAGTGCAGCCTTGGCCGAAGGCGCGAAGCGCACTTGTATCCGTTACTACCAATGCAGATTAACTTTAATCTCGGTGCAACTCTTAAAAAGAAAGAGATAAAAAGTAAATTAAACCGAAAGTTAATCTGCATTGGATATTAATCGATTTTGTTAAAAGTCAGGTTGATTGAGTTCTCAATTACTGTTCGTAAAAATTAACAATATACAAATAGCATAATGAGAAAATAATTTATTTGAATACTTACAATGTAATATTTATTTACGTTTAATAAATATTATCATTGCAAGTATTCAAACAAGTGTTTATTAAAATTTAGTAATTTCTTCTCTCGGTGCACTATCAAGTACGTTGTATGTTTCTCATAAAATATTTTTAAAAAATTATATATGTTTTACATATTCATTGTGCTTTGGAAAATTTGATAAATTTGGAAATGCGCTGAACAGTTAAATAGAATTGATCAAAGATGAATTAATGGGTGATTTTAGAACTTTGTTTTGAACTATGTACCGCAGTGAAGTTCAGAAGCGCGCGAACATATTCGTATGTGAATATGTAAATTATTGTCTTCCGACCGTTAGAGCGTGTTTGCGCACTCGATATAAAGTGCATGCGAAATCGTAAAAGCGAGATTGACCTGAAAACCGTTCTAGTCATGTTTTTTAATTACCCTTCACATTTCGCTTTCCTTACATAATGCAGTATGACGTTCCCAACGATGCTTTATCAGTTACATAGATTCCAGCATGAGGAATGTGCATACATTCTGTATGATTACCGTATATACAACCTCACGCGAATATACGCGAGACAGATTTAAATGCCGGTCGGTAGCTTTCCACGAGGAAAAGAAAATATAAGAGATTCTGTTAGAAAGAAATTTAAATTTACGAAAAGTCAGACAAAGGATATAAAGAAATAAATAAAATTACAAAGAATTATATATCAGAGTGTCTATTGTGCCTGCAGAAACCTGGAAAATACGAAACTTTACTACCTCGGGAAATCCAAGACTTACCGAAAAATATTTCAGATCTCAGAAAATTTTTATCTAAACCAGCTCTTCTCTCAAAGACTTTATTTCGCAAGCGCTAAAGATCAAAGTGCTAGATTTTTAGTATCAAAGTATAAATTTTGTTTGAAATTTTTAGACTTTTAAATTAAACTTTTATTTTTTAAATAAATTTTATTTTAAAAATTTCGTATGAATAGGAAAGCAAAACTAAAAACGTAAAATCATGATAAATTGCTTTACGCGTAAAAATTGTATTTTACATGTTTTATACGAAAATTTAAAAAAATCTAGAAAATCATAAAATTTTTTTTCGAGTTTGAATAGAAACTCTACATGGATATAATTTGCGAATATTATATAATAAATATAATTATGTAGGCAGAATCTATATTCACCTCTCACGTTCATAATTGCTATTATTATTTATTCATTCGTACAAATTGGACTCGACTAATGATAATTGAACTTTAGCACTAACGATGGCGGTAACGAAAACATGCACTACAACACTGGAATAACGTTTATTATTTATTGTTCACAGACACCGGATAGCTGCAGAGATATCGACCGGGGGAAGTACAAAGACTTCACGTTCGATCATTCCTACTGGTCCTTCGATTCGAACGACGAAAACTATGCATCCCAGGAAGAGGCTCGTATTATATTTTTGTATATTAATATTTTTTGAATGTCAATTATATTTTTTATCATGGCAAAACGAAATGAAATCGAAATAAAAAACATTCGCTCGAGATTTTGCGATCAACGGCGAAGCTGTCGGCCTTGAAAACACGTGAAACGTTCGCGATAACGCTACCGTATACGGAAAGATGAAGCCGGTCGTCTTACACTCGCAGTTATAATTAACTTAATTGCATCGATAGTGAATCCCAAACGAAAAGAAACCCGACGAAAAAACTGTGAGAGAAAGGAAGAAAGTGATGTCAAGCTCGACGACGATTGAAATAATAACAATTGGTCTTCCTAAGCGCGGCGACAAATGCGGCAATAATTAATCTTCCTAACAATATAATCGGCAGCTGTCTATTATAACGTTGTAACAGAAGCTTTAGGACCGATTAGAGTTTCCAACAAACGTTTGTAATGAATGAAATAGGGCCGTCAAAGTATAATCAAACAGAATAATCTTGTTATTATGCGAAATACAATACGGGGCCATCGGAATAATCGCTTCGGGCTATGGTATAATCGGTTAAAGTCACCGTTTCTATGACCTAATTAGATGTCATTATGCAAAAGGCGTAGCACGGTTTATTGAGGAATAACCCGAGACTGATAAAATTCGCTTCGTTTCCGTGCGTTATTAAAGCGCGACGTTATTCGTATTATCGAATGATAGGGAAGGATCCTAATTCAATTGTCCTCGCTCCAGGTTTTCTACGATCTCGGTACGGACGTAATAGAAAGTGCCTTCGAGGGCTACAATGCCTGCGTTTTTGCCTATGGCCAGACAGGATCCGGGAAGACCTTCACAATGATGGGCACACCGGTAATGTGATAATCTAATTCTTCGAAAAGATGTCCTCTGTTATTCACAGTCTCATTCGCTGTGGGTGGAAAAAGGACGTTTGCATCGATTCCTTCGAATTTAAGCAAAAAGTATGAGAAAAAATGAATAAAAGAAAGGAATTCTCAATTATTATGGAGTGTAAAATTTTTGAGACATCGAGATTTAATTAAACAATTTAAAACAATAATAAAAATCTCTATCATAATAAATTACTGAATTATCAATCATTATTTTTCCTCAATTTCAAATCAACTTAAATTTTGTAATAATATACAAAATAAAAAATTCACAGCTAATCTACAACTTTTTCCACCTTCGATAAGAGAACATAACACAAGTTGATTTTACACAGTTTTTTTTCTCCGTTCTTGTAATTTATTACGTACGAATCGTATCGTAGGAATCTCAGGGATTGATACCACGGATTTGCAAGACGCTTTTCGCTAGAATGGCAGCTGGAAAGGAGAGCGGGGCATCATACAGAACGGAAGTATCATTCCTAGAAATCTATAACGAAAGAGTGAGAGATCTACTTAGACTGGACCAAAGCCAATCCCATTCGCTAAGAGTACGGGAACACCCTACGGGAGGGCCTTACGTCCAAGACTTATCATGTCATCTCGTCTACGATTATTCGGACATTCAGGTAAAGCGAGAAAGCAAAGCGTCTTAACAAGTTCTATTCATTTGCTTATTGAAACACTACTTATTGATTTTGTAACAACACAAATAATTATATATTTATAAATAATAATCATATTAATCTCTTTTATCGCATCATAATTTATAAAATAAAAATTTTTAGCATTGCTATTTCAGTATAAAGATACATGCTTATAAAATAATATACAAAGTCGGACATTTTAAATTACGAACTATTATTCCTGAAATTATGTATCATAGCAAAAAAATAATGATAAAATCAATTTTCGAAAAAAATCGGTTTTTTAAGATTATATGAAGATCATTTCCATTTTTTAAATAAAATTATATGATTTTTTTACATAATATAATTTCTCTAATTATTTTGCATATAAAAGGTAAAGTTATTGAAAAAACAGTGGTTCAGAAAATCTACAATATTTTATATTTTATTCTGGCAATTTCGACATAAAATATAAAATATTTTACAAACTATTAATTTTGTGAAAATTGTACCTTAATATTTTTATGTACAGAATAATAAAATTAATGGATTGGTATAAAGAAAACATAGTTGTTTAAAACGTAGTTTCAAGGATAATGATTCGTAACGCTTTAAATGCTTCATTTTGTATATAAGATAAATATTGCGTAATAATAAATAATAATAGTAATAATATGCGTGTAAGCACTTCTTTGTGTTATATCAAAAAATAGAGATTCAGAGATCAATAGACGGATTATTTTTGTTTCAGGAATGCATGGTGAGAGGTAATACGCATAGGACTACAGCCAGCACAAAGATGAACGACGTGAGTAGCAGGAGTCACGCGATTTTTACGATAACCTTCGTACAAGCCGGCCTCTCGGAAGGCAACATGCCGTCGGAGACTGTTTCCAAGGTGCACCTTGTCGACTTGGCCGGAAGGTAGTCCCCGAAAAAAGAAAGCATTCGCGAGTCGAGTTATTTTTGAGTCCGTTCGTTCACGAAAATGAAAATAGAAAATGAAAACACAAAGCAAAAACGCTGTAACATAGTGTTTACATGATTTTTCTAAAAATTCGTTCTTCTGTCTCTTCAGTGAACGTGCGAACGCGAGCGGAGCAACGGGTCAACGACTAAAGGAAGGCGCACACATCAACAAGTCATTGGTGACTCTAGGCACTGTGATATCCACACTCTCCGAGCTTAGTTCTGCCAGCGGCGACGCGTCCGCCACGAAACGCAATACCTTTATTCCTTATCGCGACAGCGTGCTTACATGGTTGCTGAAGGATTCCCTAGGCGGTAACTCAAAGACCATCATGATAGCGACTATCAGTCCAGCGGAATGCAATTACAACGACACTCTCAGTACTCTTAGATACGCCAATCGCGCGAAGAACATTATCAACAAGCCGACTATCAACGAAGACGCAAACGTGAAACTCATCAGAGAACTCAGAGCGGAAATAGAAAAGCTGAAATCTCTTATCGATAAAAATATGGTAAGTATTTGTGAACGTATCGCAGCGCATTTTCTTCCAAATTCTTTCTCACTAGTATTTTAAAGAGACATATATTTATTTGTTACTTGTAGAGCGTGGAGAAACCACCGCAAGTGCTGCTGGCTCAAATCCAAGAGAAGCAGGAGCAAGAAAAGGTACTGACCGAGGAATGGACTGAAAAGTGGCGAGAGACGCAACAGATTCTGCAAGAACAAAAAGCGTTGGGATTACGAAAGAGCGGGGTCGGTGTCGTTCTCGACTCGGAAATGCCGCATCTAGTCGGCATCGACGATGATCTGCTCAGTACTGGCGTTACGTTGTATCATCTAAAAGAGGGAAAAACGCTAGTCGGCACAGAGGAAGCTCTCGTTATCCAGGTAACAATACAGATATAATTCTCAAAATTACATAAATAAAAAAATTAAATACAACCAATATTACTTAAATTATTGATTATTCAAATTCAAATAAAAGACCAAGCTGTAAATAAGAGACAGTATTTTCATGTGCCAATTAATAAAAGAACAATTAGAAACACTCATTGTTATAAACAGGATATTGTATTGACTGGTGCGGATGTGGAACCAGAACACTGCATCGTCGAGCTAGATAGTGGCGTGGCGACGCTGCACCCGCTCTCACCTCACTGCTGGATCAATACTGCTCAGGTAGACAAACCGACAAGACTATCACAAGGCTGTATCATTCTCCTGGGTAGGAACAATATGTTCCGGTATAATGATCCGGCTGAGGCGGCGAAACTCCGAAAGGAGGGTGGCTCGGGCAACGGCAATCTGCAATCAACGGTTGTCAATCTGTCGAGGTTATCGCTCTTAAGTTGGAGCGTCTCCGATCTGCACGCATCCTGTTCTAGCGACAACCTACTTAACTCCAGCGAGGACCTCAGGGCAGTCGAGGAGTTGGAACAGCAGAAGGCCGCGCTTTTAAAGGAGAAGGAAGATTTTAAGGTGGTTGAAATCTATTCTAAATCAGGACATTTTCAGGCTGAATTTCAACTAACAGTGTTTTTTTTTTCGCAGAGGGAACAAGAGGAGCGCGAGGAGAGATGGGCCGCCAGAAGGGAAGCGCTGGAGGGAGCCCAACGTGAGTTGGAACGCGAATGGGGTGCACAGTGGAAAGAATGGGCGGACGCGATCGCGGTTCTGGAGTCGCGTCAACGTGAGCTGCGCGCGCGCCGGCATAACCTGGAGCAAGAACGGCGGGACGAAATGACGCAAGTAAGTGACACGGACGCGCCTCCGTCTCCGGACTTGAATGTAATGTCGATTAAGAACCAAATCTACCTCGTCCTTGTCGTTATCGGTGTCCTTATTTGCTTGTCTGGCAACATCATCATCTACTCGCACGTTTGTCCGTTAAATATGTGATATCCCGGTATATCGCAATAAAATTTCGCTTTTCACGCGCCGCTGCGAGATGCCGCGAATTCGGACGGACATCTGCGAGAGTGTTCCGACTATACAAACAACGGTTTGTGGAACGACATTTCGATACAGACCAAAATTCTTGTGATTAAGATACACAGTAACTGTCTATCGATGTCTATAGATCCAGGCCTGATCGGTATGTGTATCCCTCTATAGCAAATCTAACGTTATCGTTTGTGAGATTTGCGTTCGCTATCCATGAAATTGTCCACGTGAGATTATCTTGATTCCTCTACTGGCCTCAAGAATCCTCAGATATATTGCGTATACAATTAACATATTAATATTGACAAATTGTTTATGTTAATAAATTGCGTTGAGATGTATATGAGTAAGCCGCTGATTATGAAAAGGTGCTAGTGCTGAAGAGATATTGCCGGACAGATGGCATTCCTTGGAATGTTATATATTTAAGTATCTAGTAAGAATGTTAAAAGTGAAGTATGTACATATCTTGGGCTTGTTTGTATAGAGATACGTCTATGGGTTTGTTATGCGAGATGTAAAGATACAGAGGCACTAATTATTGTTATACTGATATATATATTGTTGTTTAATAAATTTTTCATACAAAAATTGGCGTTTGATCCTCCACGAAGTACTTGCACGCATTCTCACTGTTTTTTCTCTCTGTTCTTTCTCACATAATTTTTAAGAGTATGCAATCAATCAATTTAACACTCCCGATTAACAAACCCAATTTCTCATTAACTCGTTGTCGCCGCATCGTCCGCATGACGCACTATTCCGAGTGTTAATTAATAGAATGAAGAAAACTTTTATTTTCTCGAGGCAGTACATCGCGAGAATATACATTTCCTGTTTATTTAATTTATTTTGTGATTCGTTGTGTTTCTTATTTACATTTATTTTTCAAAGACGTGCACAAGATTTAGCAAATATGTGTAATATTTACGCTATCGTTTAAAATATTCTGTTCTATAATACAGAGTCAAAAGGCATTTTTGCACATCTTGAAAGAAAAAGCGCAAACGTTTATTTTCATTTTTGTCCATTTTCAGGCGCTACCTCATCACTGATATTTCGTAATTTTAAGGAAGCATATACATCTGGACGTATCAAAACAAAGTCTGACTTTGCGATTCTTTTGTGGAAAAACAGAAAGAGATAGAGAAGTCGGGTTTGTTTTGTTGAAAAGATCTTTTCTCTATTTGACATTTAAGTTTTATTAAAAAATAATATAAAATGGCAATGTCGCTCAAGTTTTCCCGATCATGTTTTAAAAAACGTTTGCAGAGTCATATGATTCACATAACACATTCACATATTTTAAAGTCAAGATCTCGAGTGCTGTCTGTTTTAAAATCCACTTTTCCATCACAGGTTTTATAAGAATCGCATTCTGAAATTGTTTCAAAGCGATTATTATGAAATGCGGACTGTATTTTCTTTTAGCATTATATTACTCATCCTTTTTAATTTTTTGGCAGACGCACTATAATTCTCCACTTCCTGCTCAGTTTGAGATCAATTTTTTGATGATACACGTTTCTTGCTTCTTGAAAATTCTTGCTTTCGAAAATTTTCCGTTATTTTAAGGTTTTAAAAACCTTTCTCTTCCTCTTTCCTCATTTTCTGTTGCTTACATTCAGACACTTGCAGTTGCTCGACTGGACAAAAACTGTTGCCAAATCGACCGTTCGTCTTTTGAAATGCAGTTCTAAGGCTTACTATTGGTGACTGAAGTTCGAGTTTCATATTTGTAATATGCACGCATATCGCGAATGACGCGATGCATACGTGGCACTATATTCATGTGCCTTTGTTTTATAATAATCCATGCAGACGATACGCATCTCTATCGGCAGTATTTTTTTATTACAAATATAAAACGACGGACTATGAAGTATTTCGATTGCTAGATCGTGTGTGAACATAGAAGATCGGATCTTACTTCAAGATGTTACAATAAATAGAAAAGAAAGGAAAAAAAGGGGACCCTTCTTTAGACCTTCTGTGAAAAAACCTGATTGCAGATATTTAGCGCGCTTGATGCGCTCAACTATAATTTCGTGTAACTCTTCTGTTTTTCATCGAATCAATTTAAAACTTTACAGAAACATTCTTAAGACATCAGACTTTGAAAATATATTTAAAAATCGATTTTTTAAAACTCTTCTAGGTGTATATGCCTCTTAAATATTTAATTTTTTGTTCTCATTTGCAATATGTATCATGGCAAATTATTAATATTTAATTTTGAATCATCTTTTGTTGATTATCTCTTTTGTTAACGCATCGGTGTGTGTGTGTGTGGTACCAGGTAGAAAGTATATGTAGGGAAGTCGCCTATCTGCGCACATTATTGCAGTCCAAGCATCGACAATTGCAAGAGCTCGTCAACAATCAGGAACGCGCGCAAAGTGATCAGCATCGATGGGAAAAGGTAAGGATAATGAAGAATCTTCGAATTCCGTATCTGTAATACGCATATCACGAATAACGCGATGGATACGCGGCACTATATTAATGTATCTTTCTTTGATGATAATTCATGCAGACGATATAACATCTCTTGGCAGTATTTCTTTATTACAAATATAAAACGACGGAATGTGAAGTATTCCGATTACTAGATCGTGTGTAGAAGATCGGACGTCTTATCTCATAGTAATTTCAATGTAATTTTGTAGAAAGTGAGTGAAGCGAAATGTGAATTTCAGACGGATAACGGTGCCGGCAGTGACGACAGTCTGCCCGAATCTTGGTCCAGTCTCAACGACGAAAAGTGTATCGACAGTGTCAGGCAATTAGTGAATCATCACGTAAGTAGATTGAATCCATTTCTTCCCACTGTCTTATTTGTAGGTCAACATTTTTCCTTCTTTTTCATATTATCAACTATATTTGAAAGTAACAAAAAAGTCAAAGAAAAAAGAAGTTAAAGACTAACGAGTTAAGCGTCTCTTCAATCTCGATTTGATCGCTTTCTTCTACAAAAAAAAATATAATCTTCTTATATAGAAAAAAGAACTAGCCGCTTTGGAGAGCGAGCTGCAGAGTAAAGTCAAATCTTTGAACGAACATCAGAGCAAGGTGGATAAGATGGAGGAGGAGCTGATGGAGATCGCGAAAAAGCAAAAGCAGATATTCAGGGCAGAAGTATGTACACGTAAAATATTAAAGAGACCAGAAAGTAATGTTTTTTTATAAATAATGTAAATAGTAATAGTTTTTTATTTAATATAATCGCATTATTTTCTATAATGGCAGTCCACTTATTTAATTTTCTAATTTTTTTCTCGAAAAAATTAACCGGTTTTGATTCTTTATTGAACAAAAAATTAAAGACTTAGGATGGAAAATACTCATCCAACTCACTATCATCTTTTTCAATCACTGAAGTACTTGTTACGAGGAAAAAGAATTTAAATTGACTTAATCCATAGTTTTCGAAACAAAATCGAATTAAAAATATTAAATGGACAATCATCATAAAAATAATGGCAATTATATTATTGAATAAATAATGAATTATATTAACAAAATTGCATACTGTTAACATTATTTATTGTACAAAAACGATATTACTTCCGGTTCTCTTTAATATTAACGTTCTACAAAAAATGATTTTTTATATTAACGATTTCTAGTTGGGAGGTGAAGAAGTAACGGAGAAGAAGCGGTTATTGGCCAAGCGAACTCAGGAACAACTTGAAGAGATCGTACGGCGTAAGCAGAGCCTATCGTTGGACTTGAAGCGCGCCACGCCCGCGTTTCTAGACGACTGTTCGTCGAACGACTGTGACGAGACGGCCTTCAGCTGTAATTCCAGATCTTTTCAGGAAACGAAGAATAGGAAGTATCAGATCGCTGCGGACTTGAATTTGTTGCCGCAGAGTATACCGAGCTCCGATACCGCGGAAACATTCCATACCGCGGCAGCCGACTCTCCGGAATTTCGCATAGCTTTCGAAGACGTCGACACGACGTGTATAAGCGATCTAATAAAGAATGTATCTGCAAACGAGGATCGAAATGGTCAGAATCACGATGGTATCTCGTCCGAGATGGAAATTAAAAACACGACGAATGCGAATAGAGATGCTTTCATGGAGTTGGCGAGCGACGAAGAAAGGAAGGTACAATCGACTGCGATATCTAATATCCCAGAGAACATGCTCCAGGATACACTGGAATCACCAATACAGCAGAATCCGGCGATGAAGAAGCTGAACCAAAGAATCGCACGTCAACGTATGATGGTGATGAGATGCCTGGACGCTGGTACTCCGTCGAAGGAAGAGCTCAATCGACAGATAATGATACTGCAGGATCTGCAGAGACAGCAGATCGAATTGGAAGTGTCGTTATTGGAGGATGAAAAGAAGAGTCATTCCACAAGGCAACTCGAGTGCGGCGATGGCGACGACCACAGTGATAAACTCGTCAACGAGACCGAGAATCATGTACAGAATGAATCAAATGCTTACTGTAGTGTTGTAGAACCTACGAATAATAGTTCCGCCATTCTATTAACGGTAGCGCAAACCAGATCTCAACTTTTCAGGAATAACAGGCCTAATACTAATGATCAAGAGACTTTGTCGGAATCGTTAGCGTCTAAAAGATCCTCCAGTCGGGGTTACTCGACAGTTTACTTAACGGTAAGTAATCACCGTCCCTTTTCTCTTTTTAGAATAAGAATGGTCGAAACAATTTCAACACAGATATGTTCTTTGCGCAGAGTCAGAATCGCGGTGACCGCTTGAGTAGTCCGTACTCTTTGACAATCACAAGGTCTCTGCCATCGTTAATAGCGAATGACGGTGACTGTGTGATTAATATGATCGTCAGCGTGCCGTCGTACGTAATACGCGGAGCCGGCGCGTCCAGTCATTATGAATACGAGGTACGAGTTGTGGCACAAGACGATAGCTGGACATTGCTACGTAGATACAGGCGGTTCCGGGAATTGTATATATCGATGCGACAGAAGTACGGTAGCAAGGTACGTTATCGCTCTCAACTATATCGTGCAATAATTATGAAAGTGGCAAGTATAAGAATTCAAGTCAATTGAGTAAGGTACCAGAGATACCTACTATAATAAAAATTTTTTTGTTATTAAATAAATTTATTTTAAGTAAATATATTTATTTTATGATATTACAATAAATATATTTACTTTATATAACAAATTTTTTTCAGTATACTTATATTTTGAACAAAATTATTTTTAATTTCAAATAAGAAACTTTACTGTTGCAAAGAAAGAGATCTTGTTAACAAGTATTTAAATTATAAAGCTCACTTTAAACAGCATAAATTCGTTACAAAATTCTTTCTATAATTTTGTATGCCACGTAAAATAGCATTGAAGAATCAGGACGTATACACATAAATAAAATACAAGTCAGGACTCACATATTTATATATAAATATTACATAATTTATTCTAAATTCTAACGAATTATAGATAATTTAAAGTGGACTTTAAGCTATAGATAGAATAGTTTAATTATTTAAAACAAAATATACATGACTTAGACCACTTTCATAAACATTTGATCAACACTATCGATTTTATGGAGACTCTTTGATCACAGGTCGCAGCGATACGCTTTCCCCCACGCCAAGTCTTTCCAAAGTACGAAGTAGTAGCGAAGCAACGACGGAAACGCCTCGAGGAATACCTTCGCCGATTAATTCAAGTTTGCTCGGAACTGCCGCACTGCGAGCCCTTATACAAATACAACGGTAATCTTAGTAACATAAACAAGCAATCCCTACTGGAGTTCAGCCCGTTTTTCAGACGTGGTATGTTCGAGAGTGGCAAGTACGGAACTAGCTAAAATATTATCGTGCAATTCTCATCTGTTCGAATGCCGAAAAGAATGAGTGAGAGAATTCAATAAGTGAATATGACAAATGTTTAAAATTCGTCGTATTTTTTTCATTTTATTTTCTATTATAACAAATGTAGCAGCTATAGTAAAAGAGATATTGAGTGAATTGAATAGCAACGGCGTTTGTACAGAATGAGTCTCGTAACATTTGTCGCATATATACATAGAGATTTTCTCTTAGAATTTATCCTTAAAATCATGGAACAACATGGTTCGAAGAATTTTACTATAATTTTAATAAAATTTAGCAAAAATTTAGTAAAATTTAACCAAACTTTTATTGTGGTAGATATTACTAACAATAAGTCACAGAAAATCACAAAATTCTTCAAAATACAATGTTCCACTAAGAGAAAATTTTCTGTGTACGTAATATATTCCTTAAATCACATATCAATTCTATCAAAAATTAAAAATAAAACTAAAATGTGTTCCGTAACTTATTGATACCTTCAATAAGAGTATTACGAACCATTTATCAGTGACTGAGTTGCAAATGTTAAGTGACTCGTCCTGCTTTGTAGTCGTTACAAAAATATATGCTTCCAGAAGCTTAGCGATTGTAAGACTGGTTTGTAGAAAATGAGCGTTCCTCGCTGATACTGTCTCGTGCGCTCGGAGTAAATTTGCGAAGAGATATTAACGGGAGAGTAACGTGATATATTCTTTATGAGAGAAAGAGAGAAAAAGATCGCGGTTGGTGAGGCGAAACATATCGCGTTACAGCGACTTATTTTTTCCTTTATAGATATTTTCCTAATGTCTTTTCAATAGAATCTCCCAGTAGAATTCACGAAGTGTACCTTCCTTCGATATAGTCAAATCATGTAGTTGATATTATATTTCCGATTACGTTCTACTAGCACAAACGAACGTTATTGTAAATTACGAAGCGGCGAAAGAACGAATTCGTCAGTGACCATAACTTCGCAAAGTAGAGACCATAACTTCGTAGTTTACTCGATAGCCGAAGAGTATTTATTTTGTGCGTCGAATAGCGTTTTGTATGTGCGACCCAAAGTAGCGAATCGACTAGCGAATTGAAAGAACACTTTCCATTAGCATAATAATTATCGACTTGTAAACGTAGCAATGTATTACAAGCGAGAAAGAGATATCATATCTTTGTTAAAATTCTTCCGTTTTCAGGATTTATCGTTGGCTATTGATAAAACTTTTACCACTACTTCAGATACGTGTTCTAGAGATCCAAATAAGAAAAAAAATGCATATAGACATGTGTTCAGAAATATTTCTTATCGAGTTACAATTCCTTAAAATTTAAAAAAAAAAAAAGTCCTTTATTTTCTCATATTTTCTAAATTTAAGATACAACTAAGTAAAAATGTGCAAAGGTATACTTTTTCAGTTTTATTCACTGATTTTCTTAAATTACTCAGACTCATTTTTTGATATTTTTTTTAGGAAGAGATTTTTATTTTTTTAAGTTTTAATTTTTTTTATGTAATGTGTTATTTTAGAGAAAAATCTTTAAAATCTTTTTTATTTTTTAAGAGAATTATTATCTCAGAAAGAATGAATAGTGGACTAACATGAAAAAATTTAACTACTACAAAATTTTCCAAAAACTGAGAAAGATCAAGATCCGACTTGGAAACAGTTTTATGCTCCACTTAGGAGTTAAAATAATTAATAAATAATAAATAAAAAAGTTGTAACTGAATAAAAGGATATTTCCAGACATGTATTTCTATGAACTTTTTTTCACACTGTGGCCTTTAAGTATCTAAAGTAGCGGTAAAGGGTTTATTAATATCCTCTGTCTGTTTGCTTGTCTGTGTATGAGTGCATGCATGTGTGTATAAATGTGTCTAGTGCAAGGAATTAACAGATCACTGTTAAAGTTTGAAGTTGTTATGCAGATATTAGCATTTATTTGAATATTAATACTAAACCAAAGTCAACGATAACTATCGATTTTGGGAAATATCACTGCGTTGCTATGGATGACAATTGATCAGATCGGTCAGACTGTACGATTGAAGTATTAAAGTTTACCAAAAAGCTTCTTATTGGCGTGCAAAAAACCTCGAGATAATATAAAACTGCTTGTTCGTTACATAGCCAGGATTTCGCCTTGTAATATTCAGAGATGCGACGAAAAAGAAGAATCACATTTTCAGCTTCGAAAAAACGCTTATATTTAGTACGTTAAATAAAATAAAATCTATATATTAAAAAAATAATAAGCGCCACAAGTACGATAAATATGCTTTTCGGTAGTACGATAAAAAAAAAAGGTATTTATTCCATGGCTGTGTGTAACCTGGATTCGAGAGAACCCCACAGATTCATCCTGGCTAATAATTAATAATTAGTGATAACGAGACACTTGACACTCTGAAGCGACAACACCGTTTAGAGGGTGTATATCGCGAATACTAATCGAGATGTGTATAACGAGGCAGTTATTACTTATTCGAACGGACATTACCTCGCGTTTCATACGATCATCACAATCATCCCACGTCGTTATCCGCTTTTTTTATACACAAATCTACGAGACCTATATGTTCCATAAGTGTAACAATGGAGTACAATAAATTGTTATAATACAGCGCATTTTTTTTTCCTTTTCGCTTGTGTATCACATATCGCCGCGATGAAATGTAAATTGCCTGGCATCTTTCGCCAACCAGGCGCATTTTCGTAAATTCACTTTGCATAGAAAAATACTAAATAATTACATCCTCTATCATTCTCTATTCTATCCTGCTATTAGAAATTTAAATTATTATTTCTCTTTTCTGAGCATTTTGCGACATATATGTATATATACACAGATGTAATACATACTTGATATACAATTCTCTGATAAACATCTAATGTCCATATCTATCAATCAATTACCAATTATCTTAAATTAACTTTAATCTTAGTTTATAACTTATTCGTTATCTTTTTCTAGTTCCGGGAATTAGAAAAAAAAAAGTAAGTTAAACCAAGATTAAAGTTAATTTATATTGATAGAAACAGACATAAAAGTATAGATATTTTTCTTGATTTGTTTAGTTTAGAAAATTCACATAAATCATTTGGTATTTAAAAGAGAAACCAACTCGAGAAATAGGGAAATTAATGGTAATTATAGCAGACATCAAATGGCTAAATAAATGAGCATCGTCCCTTCGATGTATTCAATTTTTGCAATAAATTATTATATTAAATAATAGGATGATTTTTTTCATACCTCGATTTAAATGAATACTTGTTCACTCGCTAAACTATCAGCAAACGGCGCGACAATCACTCTCGTGGCAAAATAAAACGTCAAACCAAACGTGATAGAAATCGGCAACGCGGGTAGCGCTTTCTTGAATATGGCCAGCAACAGCAATGTCAAACAGAGGCCCTGCATGAGAAGCAATCGATTAGGAAAGTTTTGTCAATCATAATGAGCGTATTTAAATACGTACAATGAGAATAGCAACGAAGCAAGCCAACGTGGTGTTCCAGTCTCCATAGCTAGATGCCTTTCCGACGAGCACACTATAAAATATAAAATCTCCGAGACCTAGTTTAACTCCACGTTCTTCCTCAACCGCAGCTTGTCCTTGTGATTCTCGTGGACGATTGTCCTGCTGTCTCGTGTTTTCCCTCAACGCGGACGAGTTCTCGCGCACTTCTTGGGCACGCCTTGTGCTACGTTCCTCTGTACAATCAAATTTAATGCAATTTCTTTATTAAAAAGACTTGTTTGTTAAGATTTAATTTTAAATTTAAATATTTCAAACGAATAACTTTACAATGTAGTGCTTGTTTGATCTGGAAAGAGCTTACACATTACTTTATTTTTATTTAATTAACCCTGAACTGCTACTCATATTTTTCTAACACTAGTCTGGGTGAAAATTCATCCACATAATTATTTCTTTTACACTTTCTTCTACTTTATAGGTTGCAAAGTGTTAGACTAACTAAACTAACACTATTTTAATGTAAAAAATCTTATTAAATATTATTTTAAACTACCAAAATTTTAACAAAAACTGCATTAAATTTACATTATTATACACTGGAGTGAAATTCACCAACAATAGTATTCCAGGGTTAATGTAATTCCTTTTACTGGAAATTATATTAATGCTTAATTGACGTACCATGCGTCTCTACCCATTCTGGAGTAAAACCTCCTTCCACATCGCCTGATGCCTGATTATTTTGATCATCTGGCTGGCTACGCGTAGGAGACGCTGGGGTATCACCAGACGCCATTGTAGCTGCTTGTACATATCCAGCATAAGTCACAGTAAACGAGTATAATATGGTGGAAGAATATATTAGAGCAGGGAAAATAGATTCGTTCCGTTCTTGCGCCGTTTCGACGAGTATTCTTAGTGGACCATTCGGTGTTAAAACCGCAATCAAGTCTAAAATACAAGTAAGGATATAAGATCGTCAAAATATTTACAGTAAGTTTCCATCTTAAAAACACCTTACCCCAAATGCTTATAACGCCGAGCACAACCCACGCCGTCCATTCGGGTAAATATTTAATGAAAACGAGCGCCATCAGGGCAGAAATGAAGATCAGATATGCCTGCTGAAGTTGCAACGGCCCTTGCCAGTGTATACAAATCATTCCAACTACACCAAAATTCCATAAACCTATACCTAGTGTGAATAGATCCATTGGAATGTTATAAGCTTTCAACACTTGCCTGTAAACAAAAATACACTATAAATCTTTCCTTAGATGTTAATGGACAGAGTATATATTTAATTTAGAATCATCTTCACTTACTCGCAATATAGAACAGAGAACATTGAGAGCAACAGTAAAGAGCTTATGATTAACCAACCATGTATGACTTTGTAAAATCTGTATTTGTAGAGAATGATAAGTATCACAGTCATAAACACAATGACGCTCATGAGAATCAGCGAGTTGGCGAACGCCTGCCAGACTTTGGTACTCGTGTCAGAGCTGTCCTCATGAAATGGAGTGTACACTCTGAAAAATTATTGTTTAGATAAAGGCCACGCGCAGCAGGAGCATAAGTTGTATCACTGAGAGAGCGAAACTCACAAGTACATTCCCTTGGTCGTGTAGAAATGGACTGAGCTAATAGTGGCCACCACAACCAGCATGCATAACGAAACGGGGACAAAGAGTTTGATCACATGCGCCGCGCCGTACTTGAGTTCTTCCTCTTCTTCATCTCTGTAGTGCCTCAATCTATTTTGATTATTGCTACCAGACGCGCCACGCCTGTTTGATCGAGCAACAGCTGTGCCTGGCGTCTCAACATGCACCTCGGGCAACCCATTCTCCACCTGCGACAGGAAAAAGAAAATACTTTTAACAACGATCTCCTAAATCTTGCTCCAACAAAGGAAAATTAAAATTACAAAAATTCTTCGCTTGAAATGAAAAACTGGGAATTCCACTGAAAAAAATCTACCTCTTCATTGGCACCTCTGGAACGGCTCTTACGACGGTCGCTGCCCAGGATCAGGTCATCCGTGCGAGACTCCGCGACGTGACCGTCCATCAGGCTTGTGTACTCGTTCGCTGAATCGTAGTCACTCTCAGACATTCATCAAAATCTGTGTTCTCCGAACAAGCGGATAGAGGAGGGCTCGTTTCTCACGACGGACAGCTCCGTGCTACTTCCGACTCTCACCGCTTTGTCCCCGCGCGACGTGCTTACACATAAAAAGGAGAGAGAGAAGACACACAGCTTACGTTCGATTTGACTCCCTCGTTTTTCTGATCATCCTAAATCGTCCGTCTTCCGCGACTATTATATCTTTCTACTTGTTGACAACCGTTTACAACCTCTTTCTCTTGTTCTCTCTCTTTCTCTTTCCCCACTGATTCACCGTGCAACCGCCATCTTTAAAACAAGTACAAAAGATAAGCTGTTCCGAGTTCCGAATAGCTACACTTCTCTGCACCTTCTGCACTCGAGATGGAGCAGGTAAAGTAACAATTTTAAATAATTTATTTATTTTTTGTCGAGTCTATTTGGCTTTTCATTAATTCCATATAATTTTACAAAAGTTCAACAGCATTTCTTTTGTTTAACAAATTTCCGGTTATTCAAGTGGAAATGCGCACATTACATTTTTACATGTAAAAAGCACCGTGTGCGCATCCTTATCATTCATATATACGCCATTTTGAGATGCGTTAAGATTTTCCAGATATTATTTTATTCTTCTTTAACATTTAGTAAAGATAAGAAAAAAATGTTACCAAGGAACACTTGGATCAGGAGTTTGAACGCACCTTTGTGTGCATGGCCAGATTCTGCCTTGCAAGGCCTCCAGTCGTGGGTATCGAATGTTGTGCTCGTGGGAGTGTGAATCGTCCATTAGTTTGCCGCCGCTTCGGTTGGCTTCGGTGCTCGACCTGACTCGACCGGTGCTTGGTTGGTGCTTGTCGTTCATTGTTGCCGGTGCCCATTTGATTCCCCTGCCCGACTCTGATCCCTGATTTTCGACGCGACAAAACAGTGGCGAGCTGACGAGGAAAGAGAGACGAGTCTAGCTCTCCGACATAGCGACAGGAAGTGGCAGGAGGCCTCGGCGTTGAGCGCGTGGTGTGGCCGCGACCGACTCTTGGTGCGGCCTCTCGACGTGGTGTTCCTCATCATCAAATATGCTTTGCTAGTACCCGTGAATGTCAGACACGATGAGCTTCTCTAGCGATGAGGTCAACTTCTTAGTCTATCGGTACCTGCAAGAATCAGGTATGAATTGCGGGCTCATAACCTCCTCCTCTGCGCGCGACCCGAACTTACGCTACACCGCCGCATCCGTCACGGTCGCGTGACGGACCTTGTAGTCGTGACCTCGACGAGTCGCTTCGTGAAGCACTGTGCCGACGAGACTGGCAATTTGAGACAAGCTACGAGTGTAGGAGTTGCCAGGAATTTAGAAGACTTTCCTCCAAATTTGAATTTTGTTAATTGTTATTATTACAGGGGAGTCTTTGGGAAGATAAAAATACTATAAATCTTTATAGTTTCCTTCTCTGAAAATTCCCCTAAATTTTATCCTGTCATAAAATCTGTAATTATAACATAACAAATTTTGGGGGAAAGTCCGCCAATCTGGCAACTCTGTATAACTTGTACAGAGTCACATAGTTGGATTGAATCCCCAGAGCAAACAATTCGTGAAACTTTGACATATGCTTAAAGTGAATTTTAATATGAATTTGTGATCAAGCATAACAATTTTTACCTTTATTTCATTTGGAATACTATTCATGGACCTTTGTCTTTCATAGGTTTTCAACACTCTGCGTACACATTCGGCATAGAATCCCACATATCACAGAGCAATATCAATGGTGCCCTCGTGCCACCAGCGGCACTCCTGTCCATCATTCAAAAGGGACTGCAATATACAGAGGCGGAGATAATGATAGGTGAGGATGGCACTGAACACAGAATGGTGGAATCCTTGTCGCTCATTGATGCAGTTATGCCAGACATCGTTGCGACACGGCAGAATCAGATCAATCAGCAGAAACAGCAGGTGAAGGCTGATGGTCAAGATACCAATGGCGAAGAAGGTAATCTACATATATTTGTATGACAATCAAAATAAAATATTGCAAATTTTTATACATATTAAAGTATGGTACTAAATGGAGATTATACAGTAATTAATCCCTTTAGTACAATATGAAAAAAAGGATACCTTATTGACCCAATCATGGATATCTTAATTTCGACTATTTTCTTCTATTTAAAGTGATTTTAAAAATGTAAAAATTCATGAACATACTTTCAAGTTTCTAGAACAAATGTCTATACTTTTTGAAAAAAATAAAATAAAATGTATAGTTTAACTATCTTTGAAATTTCAAAAAATTTTCATGGATAGAAATTGGTTGGACAAGAAATACCCATGAGTGAACCTTAAAGATTAAGATTAAATTAAAAAAAAAGTGTTTTGTGCAGAGTGCCTGATCCACCCTGGTCTGAAGAAATTAAACATTTTTCAGACCTCCATAGAAGTCAGGTAGATCAATGGGACGGCCATAGATTGCGGTCATTTTGCGAGCTATAGCTGATCACTTCTGTACAGACATAATGATAAAAAATATGATTCCTTTATATAAAAAAGCATATTTTTATCATTAGATGCAATTGGAAGGGACAGCATATAACTCATTATCGATCTGTCCGTCAACTAGTGGCAAACAGTTTTCTTAAATTGATTAAATAATAAGTAAAAATATATAGAATAAACTTTTACTGTCAAACAACACAATGATATAACGTGGATAAATATAAGTTAACATAATTCGTGATTCAACAGCAATTGTCTTTTCATTATTATTTCTATTTTTAAAATAATTATTGGAAAGAGAAAAATTTATGTGGCTCCATTTCAAAACGATTATAAGAATTTTCTGAATTAATTCAATAAATATTCAATTCTTTTACCAGTTGTTACATCCAACGAAGGTGTAAATAATAATGACCGAGGTGGGGACCGAGGAACGGAGATGGAGGTGGACGAGCCGACAACAGGTGCAAATGCAGGCTCCAATGCCAGTACAGTCGAGATTCCTGCCAGTAAAGCCACTAAGTTACGCGGCCACGAGTCGGAGGTATTTATCTGTGCCTGGAATCCAACAACCGATTTATTGGCGTCTGGTTCGGGCGACAGTACCGCTCGCATTTGGGATATGTCAGATAACTCGCAAGCACCCAATCAACTGGTCTTACGCCACTGTATTCAGAAAGGTGGCACGGAAGTGCCCAGCAATAAAGATGTTACATCATTAGATTGGAAGGTATGAATCGGAGTACGCTTTTATTTATGGCTGAACGCGTTGATGTATTTACGCATTTTAAACTTTTGCAGTGTGACGGTACGTTACTAGCGACGGGAAGTTACGATGGATACGCACGAATTTGGACAACAGACGGACGATTGGCGTCCACGTTAGGTCAACACAAAGGTCCGATCTTCGCATTAAAATGGAACAAACGCGGCAATTACATTCTGAGCGCTGGCGTCGACAAAACAACCATCATTTGGGACGCTGAAAGCGGACAGTGTACCCAACAGTTCAGTTTCCATTGCGCACCCGCTTTAGATGTCGACTGGCAGACAAACACTTCGTTCGCTAGTTGTTCTACGGATCAATGTATACACGTGTGCAAACTCAACGTGGATAAGCCAATCAAGAGCTTCCAGGGACACACAGTGCGTATATGCGATTAAGAAAATTGCCATTGTTTAATCGAGCATTTCCTTTCATTTTCTTTTTGTGTGTTTTACAGAACGAAGTCAATGCAATTAAATGGGATCCACAAGGGAACCTATTGGCCAGTTGTTCAGACGATATGAGTTTGAAAATTTGGTCAATGAAGCAGGATACATGGGTGCACGATCTGCAAGCACATAGCAAAGAAATCTATACGATCAAATGGTCACCGACTGGCCCTGGAACACACAATCCTAATATGAATTTAACATTGGCCAGTGCATCTTTCGATTCCACCGTTAGACTGTGGGACGTAGAAAGAGGTGTATGCATACATACGCTCACTAAACACACTGAGCCAGTATATAGCGTAGCCTTCAGTCCAGATGGAAAGTTTCTTGCTAGTGGTAGTTTCGATAAATGCGTTCATATATGGTCTACGCAAGTAAGTATCATAGTTTCTTTGTTCCTAAAATAATGCTAAATATAATTAAACTGATCACTTTCTCTTAATTTGAGCAGAGTGGCCAGTTGGTGCACAGTTATAAAGGTACAGGCGGTATCTTCGAAGTCTGCTGGAATAGTCGCGGTGACAAAGTCGGAGCGTCAGCATCTGATGGCAGTGTATTCGTCCTCGACCTTCGTAAACTATAATTATAATTATATACTAGAGTGTATACTTTGTGCTAAGTCTGATTTGACAGTTTTGTTACAATTTTGCATTAAGAAAATAGTCTTTATTATGAATCCGAAAAAGGCCTTTTTAAAGTTTTTTTTAAATAAAAAAGTATTGAAACAATATAGAAATCAATAATATTTTTACAAAAATTACATTTTTTAATTGTTCGATACTTTTTCTAAAAGAATTCTTATGAAAATAAGCCTTTTTTCGGTCAGAATAAAATAGGACACCCCCTTAATCTAGGTATATTAGATGTTCACCTTTTTAACGTATCTTTATTTTCTTATTATGCGGAATAAATTAAAGCGCAATTTAATGAATTTTTACATATAACTACGCAAAAATAATACAATTTTATTTGCAAAATAATTGTATTTCTTTGAAAAGCTGTGTTCCGCCCACTAAAATTTTTATCATAGTTTTTTATCATAAAAGTTTTTGGTAATTTAGACTCTAATCATTGAAGTATTTAAACAAAATTCTATAAATACGTTCCCTTAAAATATTCAATAATTTTTACCCTACACGTATGCATTTAAGTTTACTTGAATATTCCTTCCAATATATTTATAAATTATATTACTTATTAATGAATTTTAGATTATTCGTCTTAAAAAATTATAGGTGATTGAATAAAATTATTTAATAAAGCGCGCATTCACTTTAAAAATATTTTTTTGTATATTATTCCCTTAATATTTGTTCACAAATAATATGCTGAAGAGAAATGTACATTAACAATATTTTTAGTCACAAAATTGTACAGCATGTAATTCAACAAACTTTATATTTACAAAGAAATGGATAGTTATCTTTATTCATTGAGACTAACTGGAGTATATTATTCGTGCTTCAGTTGTAATTATAACTACACACAATTAGAGTTGTAACTGTGATAGTATTAAATAATATGTAAACATCGACAATGAATAAAAAAATGAACTTTTTTCAAGAACTTTTTTGAGAAAATAATTTTTTTCACCATCTTTATAAACGTATAAAAATATATGAGAAAACATCTATCGCTAGCCCAATCTGAAATTAATTTTTTATATTGTTATTTTATATTAATTATATATTACACAGCTGAATGTTATCAGCTATTTCATGAGAATTAAAAGCAAACGATCCGTACATCAGAAATTATATTTTGTTTCATATATTTTTAATTGTAGTTATATTTGTCTTATTTTTTACATTTTTCAGATAAATAATTATCTTTATATAGCTATATAAATCTGTAAGTTACATATATTGTAGACACATATACGTGAATATCTTAATATATTCACGTATTTTTAAATAATAGATTATTTATTATACAAAACTTAAAAGTTTTGTTACAATGAAAAAAATTCCGAAAAATTATTGACTTTAAGTTTCATATAATGAAATCTATAATTAAGAAACGAGTAAATGTATTAAAAAAAAATATATATATACATATATATACCTATATAAAGGTTAAAAAATTTAATAATTATATTTCTTTCCTATTTCCTAAATTTTCTGGAATCATATTTAATAAGATGCTTTGAGGCAATTAATAAATGAAAATATTTTCGTGTCTGGTCACATGGATATTAAATAATTATTTTAATAATGCATACATATTTTATTTGCATCGCATACCCTGCGAAACTTATGCATTGTATTAGACATTTTATTTTTGCACAATTGATAATCGCTGTTTTTGTACTACCATAATGGCACAGAAATAATAAATACATAATTGCGAGATGGCATAAAACAATCATATCATATAATCAACATTAATATTAAGAGGGAAGCAAAAATAAGATATACATGATGTAAAACTATTGTCTAAATTCTAAATCATAATATTGTAAAATCATAATATTTGGGATACAATCTTGTACTTTTATTAATGAAAATCTTATCGTATATTATTATAGTCATTCTTAACATTAACAGTATATCTGATCTCCGGATCCTTTTACAAGTTTTCGATTCTTTACATCTGCGAACTTTTAGATAAGTCTTTGATTAATGCACACTATGCAGAAAATAGATTTCCTTCAGAAGTGTAGGCTGCAGGTACACACATAAGGTGCCCCTCGTCCGACGGTCGACGCCGGGATGTAGACGCGAGAGGCGGTAACTATCAATACAATACGAGGTATTTGTACATTTATAGTTGGCGAAAGTGAAATTGTGTAAGTTTAATCGACTCGTGTAATCTCGTCCTCTACAAATGCGAACATTGGTAAAGCGCGGCGGCTGCGGCGACGCGAGAATTAAATACACGCTAAAGGATCAGGCGTCAGGTATATTCCTTGCGAAACAGAAGATACAGTTTAAATGAGATCACAATATATAATACTGCTTCGTTACGCCTTTCTCCGTGTCCGAAGACAGATTGGCTGCGGAAGAAGACGGAAGTAAAGCTTTACGTAAAGCTCAGATCTTTGTACGTTTCTTTGGAACGTTACGCGCACCAGACGAATCCGTCGTGCATCGGTCGCATCTTCGAACGATGCACAATCACGATTCCCATTCCTGCCAGCTTTCGTGTGACACAGGACTGTTACCTGAATTATTATAATCTAACACAATAAATAAATGCTAAAATTAATAAAGAATTGAAAAGGGAGAGTGAATACTGTGCGAAACGTTTCAGGGTTTCTCGATCGAATTCATTAGGAAGAGAAAGGGATGTAGCAGGCCCGCGTTTGTTATCGACTGTAAAATTCAGTAATTTTTTAACATTCATATTGCCAGCCATGGCTGGCAGAACTCGGACTATCTGCTAAACGAGAATAGGCAAAGCGGAAAGAAGAAAGTTGACAAAATAACTTAATGATTGAATGATTTAAAATCGCATATAGTAAAGCTAAGATATATCGGATCTGGAGTTTTTCTTCGCATGCCGAGACGCGATTACAGCAGGCGAA
Organism: Solenopsis fugax; assembly: GCA_003595255.1. NCBI lineage: Eukaryota > Metazoa > Arthropoda > Insecta > Hymenoptera > Formicidae > Solenopsis > Solenopsis fugax. Next base: position 6,919 of record QKQZ01055820.1, on the reverse strand, counting down.
GCTCATTAGCCTGTACCTGAAAGATCGACATTATCTTTATTAAAACTTTAATTAGATGAATCTTTCTCCACCTATAGAAATTATAATTATGATGTAGAATAAATTGCTTGATTAAAAATTATTAAAGGATGTATAAGACATTTCTCAAAACATTGAAGGAAATTATAAAAAAAATTACAGATTGTTTTATATTGCATTTTAAAGTAGTAGAAAAAATTTGGTGGTGATTTTCTATTTGGATAAAGAATTATTTATAATAAAAAATAGATGTGTGTTCTAATTAAAATATAATTAATAATGAAATAAGAAATAATGAAACAAATCTGAATTTTTTTATTTAAGTACTTTAAATATTCAAGATAATTTCTATAAAGTTTCGTTGCGATACAAAGATCAATTCCGTAAAATAAACAAAATTTATTTATTTACTTATTTACAAAATAACTAAACAGACAATCAATAAACTTTGTATAAATTATCTTAAATACTTAAAGTATTTACTTAAAGTATTTCTTAATGTAAAGAATAATTTAATTTTTAATAACAAATAGAGTAAATAAACTAATAAAAATATGTTATTAAATAAAAATATTATCTTATTCACGCAACTTTTATATGTATATAGTTTATTTGAAGTGTGAACATTAAACACATTTCAAAATTTTATTTACTTTGCAAGAATTTTATGTCCGATACATCCTTAACATGGACTGTTGTCCTAAAACAAGTTTAAAATAAAAACAAACAGAGATTCCTATATTCTTACCGTCCGATCATCTTGCGACTCGTGAAACAAGGGATTTTCCTCGATCCATTCATTCCTACTAGATGCTGTAGACCGTTCACGGTTATTCTTTACGCCGGATCTCACAATTCTGTTGGCGTCCGATACCGATCTCTTGCCGATACTCTCGAGGAAGCGACGATTCTCGTCGACCTGCCGTTGGTCTTGTAATGCCTTTCTACGTGCCAGCTCCAGCAGAACTCTCTGCCTCAGCACATCCAAATTGTTCACGATCGACAGGGATCCAATTCTCTTGGTGCGCATTACGTCTGATCCGAGATCGTTCTCAGAATTCAGCATCTCGTCCTATTCAGCGTGACGAACAATGTTGCATTAATTCTTAAAGTACTAAGGGAAGAAAGAACATACATAAACATTCTGCTGACAAAATTGATTGTTCGTAAATAGAACATCGATCTTTTAATTCATTATAAATGAGCTATAATGAGTTATAATTAGTGCGCAAGAAAGAATGTTTTTTTTTGTCTTTTAAATTTATTGCTCGCCATAGATACGGTTACGCGTATTATAGCTGCAATAAAAGATATTTTTTAATCGATGTAAATATTCTGAAAGTGCAAACAAAGAACTTTAAAATCACGTATAAGCTATCTGAGAACTTTGTCCCGCTGTAAAAATAATGTGATTAGATTACAGCGGTAAGATTTTTTTATAAACACCCCATCCTATTGTTGCGTGAACTAACTATGCGCGACAAAACACTGTCAGCTGTTCCATTATATTGTTGTAATTGACTAACAAAGTGCTGACAGGCTTGTGGCTTTTCAACCTAATCTTATCAACCGTATGTTACTTAGCTTTAACAAAATTTATGGCGAGATTGGTTATATAATATTTTAAAGATTAATCCTTTCAAATTTACTTTTTTTGTTGAATTTTATAAAAAATTGTTTTTATATAAAATTTTTTTTTTTTTTAAATATTCATTAGATGGTAAAATTTATGATGAAAAATTGAAGATTCTATATATTTATTTATATATATATATACCTATAAATTTATATTGCATACATGTAATGTAAAATTCGTAATTGCTGCAACGATTGTATTAAGTCGATCTGCGAGTTTCGCGCGACAGCAAAAAAAAAGAGAGACACTAATGCGAAAGAATCGTTTTGCGAGAATGAGCAATAGAAAATACGACCGTAAAGTCTCTATACATGAGTTGAGAAAACATATAAAGCGCGATATAAAACCATGATAAAGTAAAAAGCACCTACATCGTATCCGGAAAGATGTCATACAGTAAATTGTAACTATGTACGACGGAGCACGTAAATTTCAAATTGTCCTTAACACCTGCGTATTCACGTATAGAAGTTATCTCGCTTGAATCCATTCTTCGTTTGAGTTCAAAATGATCCTATCGTTACAGAACTTTAATTGTCAGACTACTTACTAAAGTATAATATTTAATGTTAGATGTTAATAATATTAAATGCCTTAACGCTTTCAAATATGATGCACACTGTACTGTTCATGTTTTCTTTAAAAGTTATTAAATTTTAATGTGTACGATTAAAATTAAATTTTAATAATCTTAATGTATAGAAACTATACGGTCGTATTTTCTATTGCTCATTCTCACAAAGTGATCTTTTGAATCGGTGTCTCTCTTTTCCTTGCTCGTGCGAAACTCGCAGATCGACTTACACAATTGTCGCGGCATTTGTGAATTTGTGTGCTGCACCAGTGGCAGCCGAAAATGCGATCCCTCGAGCGTAAACTCGCAAGAGAGCTTGCAACTTATATTGCACAATGCACCGAAGCGGAAAATACGTATTTACAGAGGTGGGCGAAGAGCGAATAATGAATGCACATGAATAATGAAGCCACCTGCCACCACCAGGTCGTCGTGTAATATTGCTGTTTTTACGCAGCTCGTTTCGTTTCGGGACGAATAAAAAATTCTGGAATGTATGCTACAAATGACGTCCAGCAATCGCGTTTGCAATGTTTCAAAGTAGCAAATGAACCGAGCGTCTTGCCAAAGGATGCTGCGCGAGAGCCCCATTTGTTCACAAGGAACAAAAATTTCTACAAAATTTCCTATACTGAGAAAAATAACAATTCTGAGAATCAAAAAATCATTGTTTTCTCTCGAAATGTCGGAGTTGAAGATAAATGGAAAGAAATGCACATGCTATGTATGAAAATAACTCGCTGAATAGTATACAAAGATTCACCCACGAATAATGACAACGATAACTTCCTCTGTTATTGTCAGATTGCATTATCATGCACATACATAATTTTTATTTCCACGGCGCAGATAGCTTTCTTGAAAATAATCTCGAAGAGGTGATTTATTCTTGCAGATACGAGAAATATTACGATATATTTTTTTTTTCAGATACTTGAGTATTGTGCGTATCCTCAGATTGTCCAATATTAAGACTAATGCATCCGATATTTTTGAATTTTTATTGGTGAGAAGAGTGGGAAAAGCCGCGAATAAAGGGACGCTTTATATCCTCGCGTGTCGAAATCTCCGCTCTGTAAGACGGCGCACACAGAGGAATGCAACGAGGGAATGCAAATCCTCTGTAACACGACGTGTGGGATCTCTCGTTCGTGTGCGATAGAAACTAGCGAGAGACGGACTCCATTCATGCGGACTCCCGCGTTTCTGATTCACACTCGCACACACACATATTTCCGCGTATGTACATACGTTTACATCATTATTTTCCGTAACCATTTTCCGATACCAAACTGCGAGGCGCGTCCCTTATGCACCGCCCATTGCATCCCGTCGTCGCGTCGTGCCGCGTCGTGCGAGTAAAGTGTGCGTCATCCGCGGGGATACCGGTCGATCGTAACACACGCTAACTATTCGAAATGCAAAGCGCTCGTAAACTAAGCGATCCGACGAGACACGTGCCGACGCGTGTTGTCCGACACAATGGCATTCGTATATATATTTGGAATACGTTGTTCTGTTTCGAGATTTCCGCTCGCTGTCTCGCGCGCTTAGAATCTATCGATGGATTATTGATGATACTCCCTTATCGCGACGCATCTTTTTCTCTTCCATCTGCATCCTTAAATGCGGTAAATTTGCATCAATTTAAGGATGCAGGTGGAAGAGAAAAAGCTGCGTCGCGATAAGGGAGCATCATTAATAATCTGTATTTTTCAAATGCGATGCGATAAAGAGGAATCATCAATAACTTGCGATTCTGGATTTTGAAAAATATTTTCGTACTCAAAACTTAATTCATTTATATAGAAATAAAATTAAAACGAATAAATGTGAAGGTGACATAAAATATATCTTTGATTATTTTAATCGGGCTCTGAACAAACGTGTGTGATAATAATTAAAAAAATTTATTGTTCTTATTAATTATAAAATTCTTACCATTTGATCTAATAAAAAAATTTCTTTGCTCATTCGTGTATATTTGTATTTTAATGAGAACTTGGAAGAGATATAATTCTGATCATCAAGATTAGAATTGTTAATTTCTCGATTGCTTTGTTTTCGATTTCAGAATATTTTTATTTGCTGTATTATTTTATTCGAGAGAAAACATACCTCCAATTCTGGTATTCTTCGATCGATCAACAGGAAAATTTTAGGACGCTCGTCCGACACGTCCCTTCTTTCGTACGACGATAGAGGAGCGGAACTTGTGAGGCCGATTATCGTCGTCGACGCCAAGATACCAAGCAGTATCATCGTGCAGGAAGAATGTAAATTAATATCGTTCATCTGAAACACACCATCATATTATCGAAACATTTGCAGATGATAACAAGTAATCGATCAAATATTCATTATGGATAATAAATTAAATATTTTTATTAATAATGTAATTGTGTAAAAGCTCTCACAATATAAATCACACTGGCAAGGAGAAATGCCTCTGTGAGTCGACACTGGGTGATCGTGTGTAGATAAATAATTTATTTTCTTAAAGAAAACAGTAAACGTTTCGACTCGTCATTGAGTCATCTTCAACACAATCACTTTTAGTTGTGTCCGATGTTCCGTTCCAAGCATGTAAGTTTTATATTCTTATTCTCATTTATAACGCTCTTATTGCAATACGGTCAACAAGATTATGTTTATTACATTTCGTAGACATTGATGATTAGTTTATTATAATTTGACTTATTACTTCACCATTAATTTATTTAATTAATTTGTACATAACGTTCATAACATGTAGTACATATTATTTGTATATAAAACGTAGTAGTGATTGTGGCGCAGAGAGTGGTGCGTCTGCTTTCCGTGCCGAAGATCCGGGGTCAAATCCCACTGATCAACACATCTGATTTTATTAATCGATCACTATTTCTCAGACGACATGACAAATCACTGAGAGTATTTTTTACCATGAAAAAACGGCCTCTAAATTGGGCCGTTCAGCATCGGCGTTTAAACTGTAGGTTTATTTACTGTTCTTTAAGAAGATAAATCATTTGACTACATGCGAACGTTAAGTTTAGCTCACAGAGGGATTTCTTCTTCCCAATATGATTAAATATTTTTTTTCATATAAAAAATCTAGATACTTTTTTTATTTTCACGACGGTTTCATAACATTCGCTCCTCGAATTAAATTATATGATGATTTATGCTTAGGTTGCATACTTTTTCGCGTCGTGATACACTTTTATTTCGAGTTTTTTTCATTGACGTTGAAATAGGACTTCGAAGAAAAAGTTTAGTGTAGATAGAGGAATCGATTCTAAATATAGACCGTATAATGTGACGAAACCAGGAAGAAAAGTAGAAAATTGCGCGGGCGAATTCTTTGCGTGTCGAGTAAGTTTTTTTTTCTTTTCTCCAGAGCCTACTCGATTCGAGAGCAGATATTCTTTTAACGGTTTCTGTCTTCTCTTTCTCTCTTTCTCTCTCTCTCTCTCTACCATCTATCATAGATGATTTATGAGAAATTCCGACATCGGATATTAAGATATTTTAAAGATTTTAAAATATTTCTAGCCAATATTTTGTTTCGTGTTCAAAATCAAAATTTATGACATTTTAAAAATATAATTATTATAAATACTTGTTTATGATAATTTTACATGATAATTTTATTTATAATAGTTTAATTATTGATCAATTAAAAATCCTATAATATAATAACACACACATGAGCAAACGTAGAATTGTCATCAAAAATGTTACCTTCATAAATTCTGAAAAAAATTATGAGCGCGAAGTGATATAATAAAAAAACTGATTAAATATTGTCGATTTTCACATAAAATCTGCAAATTTTTGTAATTTTTCTAAATTGCATTACACTACATTACAAAATCTTTGGATACTAGTTTAAAAGACTTGGGAAATATTCGGATGTACAGTAAATATTAATAGTAACATTATGATGTAGTAAAAAATGCGATCCACTAAAAATAAGCTCAGTAATGAGTAATGTGAAAAATTTATATTTTCTAGTTCCATGTCACATATAAAAACAGTAAAATTTGTATCAATATTTGAACAAAGTGAAATATATTAAAGTATGTAATGTGCTTCTTGGCAATAAGCGTCATATTGCGAGAAATATTAATGTTTGCTTTTAAATCCGTTTGCCTAGCAACTAGATTGCACTGATTATTATTATTTGAGATACTATATTTAATAATTTTTTAATTTAGATAGCTAAAGTCAATCAATAAATATAAAATTTAATATTTGATTTTTCTGCAATTTGTACTCTGTGCGATGGCTGCAATGGCAGGTGAGAAGAACTACTTTATGCATAAATTGCTTGCCATACCAACACCCGGTCGTTCTAATCTATTCCTCGATTCGCGTTAGAGTATGCTTCCCGAGGGAGCCTTGTTAAATTACTTTTGCAACTCAGCGGTGAAGACGTTATTCTCATGCACGTAATAACATTTCTCACAAAACAAAACATTATCATCATCGTATTAAATACAATTTAAATCTTTATGATCTCTATTTTTTCATTACGCGTACTATTATACAAATAATATTTAACATTTTTAAAAAATAAAGAAAAAAAGAGAAAACTTTATTTGACCACGATGCATATAAGATTTTGATTTTTCCGTACTAAAATATAAAAACATTTATATATTTTTTTTAGATAATAGATGTAATAAATATGTAGGATATACGTT
>QKQZ01055819.1:0-13170 GCA_003595255.1 Solenopsis fugax | reverse complement strand
CCGCCACCACCACCGCCACCACCACCACCGCCACCGCCACCGAGGGGTTGGCGTTACGCGAGTGAGAACGAGGAAGCGCGGAAGCTGCCGAGCGTGACTCGAACGCGCACGACGGGACGGGTGTCATCGCGCATCGGTGGAAGCTATACGAAACGAGGAATTCGATTTGCGATCGCGGACCGGTCGCGGCCATCGGACGTATCGGTACACGCGTGTGCCTGCGTACGTACGTAGGGTGAGAGAAATCGATTGAGAAAGGAAAGAGGGTAACGCGACGCATCATCAGCCGCCACCATGTTTGACGTGTTCGGCTCTGTAAAGGGGCTGCTCAAGCTCGATTCCATATGTATCGACAACAATGTGTTCCGGCTGCACTACAAGGCCACCGTGGTCGGACTTATCATCTTCTCCTTGTTGGTAACCTCCCGGCAGTACATCGGTGATCCGATCGACTGTATCGTCGACGACATACCGCTGCATGTGATGGACACCTACTGCTGGATCTACTCGACCTTCACGATCCCGGACCGAACTGGCATCATCGGCAAGGACTTGGTGAGTCCAGGAGTTGCCACGCACGTCGAGGGCCACGAGGAGATCAAGTACCACAAGTACTATCAGTGGGTCTGTTTCTGCCTCTTCTTCCAAGCGATCCTTTTCTACGTTCCACGCTACCTGTGGAAGACGTGGGAGGGTGGCAGAATCAAGATGCTGGTGCTGGACCTCAATTGTCCGGTGATCAGCGAGGACTGTAAAAGCGACCGGCGTAAATTGCTGGTCGACTACTTCACCCTGAACCTGCACTCGCAGAATTTGTACGCGTACCGCTTCTTCCTCTGCGAATGTCTCAACTTTGTCAACGTGGTCGGCCAGATCTTCTTCATAGACTTCTTCCTGGACGGCGAGTTCACCACGTACGGCTCCGACGTCATCAGATTCACAGAGATGGAACCCGAAGAGCGTATCGATCCCATGTCCAGGGTGTTCCCGAAGTTGACCAAATGCACGTTCCACAAATACGGTGCGTCCGGCTCGGTGCAGAAGTTCGACGGACTCTGCGTGTTGCCGCTCAATATCGTCAACGAGAAGATCTACGTGTTTCTCTGGTTCTGGTTCATCATCCTGTCGATCCTGAGCGGTCTCAGCCTGCTCTATCGTGCGGCAGTGATATTCGGCCCGAAGCTGCGTATGGTGCTGCTGCGGGCACGCTCGCGTCTCTCGCCGCACGACCAGATCAAGATCATCAGCGACAAGTGCCAGATCGGCGATTGGTTTGTCCTATATCAGCTCGGCAAGAACATCGATCCGCTGATCTACAAGCAGCTCATCACCGATCTCGCGACCAAGCTCCAGGGTAAAGAGAACGTGTAACGTCGGACGGCAGGGAAGGATCTCTTCAAGGAGCGCTCCCAAACAACTTCTCCGGAAGGTATTCCTCATCTCTCTCCCCGAGTGTGATACTTTGCCCGATAGAGGGAAGAAGCGAACGGTACACAAAAAAATTAGTATCTAATCAACGATTCATTGTTTTATATATAAGCAAGAATATCAAATCTCAAAAGAATTTATAATCTTAAACAGATATAATTTGCTAACATAAAGAAATTTTTATGTCTGTTTAAGATTATCAAATTCAAGAAGATTTTATATTCTTGCTTATATATGAAACCATAAATTGTTGATTTGATACTGATTTTTTTTCTATGTAGGACCGTCTCCAGGTTAGAGATGAGAATAAAAGACATAGAGAGGAAGAGAGAGAGAGAGAGACAGCCATACCGATTTCATGGACACAAGGATCGGAAGAATTGTAGCGTTTTAAGGCTCAATTGCATCAACGATTGTCTGATTTAGGGTTTTTCATTAGTGATCTTTTATTTCTACATCATATTTTATTTATGATACATTACAGATAAGGAAGAAAGCTCGAACTGATCAGAATTAGTTTTAAATTGATTTGAATTTGAATCACCACGGTGAACGATCAGGGATGCTCCAAATTGATTAATTGCAAATGGATTAATAATTGCAAATCCTGGTTAATTTTGTTTAGAATTCATATGTCAATAAGAAAGCGAGATTTTAATTAAGTTAACCGTTTGACAAATCAAAATTAGTAAAAAACTTTTTCAATTTATAGTTAAATTATAGTTAATTAATAGACATGTAGATATAATTAACCAATTATATTTAATAATCAACTGTTTGTTTTATTGAAGATAATTAACTGTTTTTATCGTAGAGTTTAGATCGTAGAGTTTCCCTGTTCTCTACTACCGATTCTAATTCTGAACTGGATCTCGAGTCGAAGTTAGCATTAACGTTGATGCAGTTGGGCCGTTGGAGTAGTTAGGCCAAGATTTTTATGTCTCGCCGTTCCTCTTTCGCGCGAGTACACGCTTCCATTCGACGTTGGGTTTTGCGGCGAAGACAAAGCGCGCAATTCGCCGCCCGTCTCCTCGTCTCTCCTCGTCTTCGCGTCGAACTCTCCTCGTCTTCGAATCCTTTCACCTGCGGAGAGTTTCCCATCGATTTTATATGCCGCCCATTCCACTTGTTTTCTACGTTTGTCCGTTTCTTTTATTTTCTATCTTACTTCTAGGCGTACTCCCAGATTCCCTTCGCGCGAGAATTTGCGACTCCAACGTTGGGTCACGCGTCGGACTCTTACCGTCTATTGTCTGCTTGACTTTTATTTTTTTAATTGTGTTTCATTTCGTAATATGGCAGTGAGCATCACAAGTTAGATTTTCGATTCTTATGTAATGGATGGTCTTTTTTCGTGCATAAATTATACAATGTGTACAGTTTTCTTTTGTGATAAATACCGTTTGGTACGTCGTACCAAATCGAATGCGGTTTCCTTCGATTAGTCATATAAAAAAAAAAAAGTTTAGGTTAATTTAAGAAGACGAGGGATTAGTCTCTTTTATTTTTATGAATGAAACCTCCGATCGCGATAAGCGCAACAAGTTTGCTTTATATACTTACGAGGCATGTTGAGTCATCTGATCATTTTTGTCATGACGTACTACAGTTAATTACGATCACGCGGCTCTGTGGCCTTTTCGCGGTTTAACCCTTCCGCTTACCCTGTCGTTGCTCTGAGGCAACAATCTTCAAAATCATCTAGACGTCATTATTTATATGCTATATCTAGACGTCAACATTTATATAAATAATTTATCAATATTGATATACTACAAGTAATTTATTTAATAACAACATTTTGATTTCTCCAAAATCGTTAGAAAAATTATTTAAAAAAATCAGTTTCCAATTCTACACTATTGGGAACAATAATAGAGAAAAACAATTTTCTTCGAATAAAATTCAGGGTTGAAAGGGTTAACTCGACTTTGTGTACATTTGTCGCGTATTTAATCGACGATTAATCGATTTAAGGAATTACGGTGAACGGTGTTCTTTCATCTTCCTTTGAAATTGGCACGAAAGCACCGCGTCGTTGACACGAGGATCGGAGGCCAGTTTGTTGGCCTGCATCACCGTTACCGTTTTCAGTTCCACGCGTGCAACTTTGCGAGCGGAGCTCACACGCAACACCGCGGATAAAGCTTCCCTCGTCACGAACGCGTCATCCCGCGATCGCGCACACGCGGAGAATAAAGGGGGAAAAAAAAAAAAGAAGGAATGAAAAATCCGGCCTTCCGCGAAGCGCCTCGCCGCGCGCGTCCATTCCCTCGTGCCGCCGGTTTGCATTCCTGCGGAGCCTCGCGCGCACCCGTAGGAGCGCAAACCCGTGCGCCGTCTCCGGTAAGGTACGTGGAACGGAACGACGACCTGCCTCGTAGGAATATATGCACGGGAACGAAGAAAATATGCGGGAAGAAGTGCGGGGCATGTCCGCCGCCCGGGGGGTTCCCCATTGTCACGCTGACTCCGCGCGCGAATACGTGTGGAGGTATACCCGCATATTTTCGAGCTTTGCCGTTTCGAAACGATCATCCCTCCCTTCCCGAGAACGGGATCCGTGTCCTTCGACGAAAACGAGGAGAGAAAGAGAGAGAGAGAGAGAGAAACATGCGTGTGAAGGAGCTTAAAAAAAGCGGGAAAAAAAGGAAAGAAAACAAAAAGGGGAGTGCTCCCGGCACTCTCTCGGAAGCCTTCTTCGCTCGCAGACTTGGATCGTGTGATAAAGTGGGGGACGGTGTTCGCGTGCTAATTCCAGCAGCCATTCCTGCCTCAGCTGTTCTTTCTATTATTATTATTATTATTTCTTTCTATATATCGAGCTGAGCGTCATGTCTCTCGATCATTCGACGCGGGATCAAGAGCCAAGCAACAACCTGTAACGCGTAAAGCAGGGACCGGACGTGCCTTTCGCGGGGAGATTTATCTCACCGTAGGGAGTTCGCGGGCTCGTCGTGAAAGATTCAGCATCCGGCGCGGGTTCTCGTATACCGGTCTCGCGACTCGCCCGGCGAACCCCGAGGTTCTCGATCGCTTTCACACGGGGAGAAACGATCGCGATCGCCGCCCCCCAAGGTGACGGTTAGCCTCCGCGAACCTAATCTAACTTTTGGTTTCTTCATGCTGCCGTCACCTTGATCTTTCTAATATCCTAGAAGCGTGTCGTAAGAATACGCATGTACATTGTAGGCCGCTATGTGTGTGAGAAAGAAAGACAGAGAGAAAGAAAGAAAGAGAGAGAGAGAGAAAGAATTCATTTGTACATGTATGTGAGCATGTAGAAAGAGCGAGAGAGAAAGAAGAAAGGAAGAGTGAGAGAGAGGAGAGCCGTATGCGCCTGAATGTGTATGTGTGTGTGTGTATGTGTATGTGTGTGCGTAACTGCGTAGATATTAACGCGCGTCTTCTTCGTGTTTCGTCATTCCACGCACAAAAAGACGTGTCCGCGATTTTGTACGCTAGAGTACCGAGAAATTAGATTATAAACTAGGCTACGTTCGACGCGCTGCATCTCGCGCGTCAGTTCTCTTCTCTTTTTATACAACGTAAAATTAATGTATATTTTTGAGGGGACCAAGTTGTTACGTCATAGATCATTTCTTCCTTTTTATAATACGAACTTACAATGTAAGCGTGATGCGTCGAGGGACCAAGTTGCAACGCTACTACGAGTATACTTCTGCGATTTTTCTCTTTATTTTCTTTTTTAATAAATGGTATATAAGACTGGCGATTTGTATAATAAACGATGAATTTGGCGATTAGTATAATGTGCCGATGTTTCAAGAAAAGATATCCAGATTGTTCATGAGCAATTGTATGCGCGTATATGTAATTATATGAATGATGAAATGCAGCATATGCTTTTAGTTAACTCGCCCATCGACATCACACGCATTTCACAAGTGATAGTTTAGATATTTCAATACATAGAGATAAACGAGGGGGAAAAAAAAAAAGAAAAGAGCGCTACCTTTCATCCGTTCGTATATTCCACACCGCGTGCGAACGTTGCTACCTTCGATATATCCCACTGACGTGGAATACCTAATATCGCGTTACTATCCGAGCCGAGTACGCCGACTCGATTATTCGACAGAGAGATCGAAACGTGACGATCCGCGGTGCCGTAATCAGCGATGCTTTCTGCCTCGTAAGATACGCGCGAGCGTGGAAAATTTAACAGTCCGCTTGATTTCATGACGCTCGAGACAATTGTCCAAGTTTTATCGAGATAACGGCACCAAGATAACGCTTGAGGATTTAAACGTACAGGATGTGGATACTAGTGCTCGAATTGCGAGACGCTAAAGCTAGGAAACTGATACGATCGACCTGGACGCATTCAGCAACCTATATTCTCTTATCTTAATCTTGTACTGATACTAATGTACACGAAAAAACATATCATTATTCTTGATATCTTTTTATAGGTATATACACGATAATTGGATCGGGATTTCCTGGAAAGGCAAATCAAATTCATAAATGCGAACCGCATTTACTTTTCGAGGAAATCTCGATCCAATACAATAGTTAGTTTAAAAAGACAAATTTTTAGAAGCTGTGTCAATCGGTGTATCAGGATATCAAGATATGATTGTAGCTTTATACATCAATCCAATGTTTTTTAAATATTTAAAAAATCATTGTCTGTTGATTGGGTAATGCGTCAGCTTTGTTTTGGACGTGTAAAAACGTCCATTTTCGGTGATAAACGTGTGTGGAACGTACGGATGGATAAGCTGTAGCTATAAGGAGTTATTAGAGAAGAAGGAAAATGCGACGCGATTTTTATATTATTCGCTTCTTTGCCATCTAGAACATTTCCACGAGAGATCTATGCTCAAAGTAAGACTGCCAGGTAATCGAAACACTCCACGTCGCCACGTGATTTTGTATCACTTTTAGATGTATACGCGAAATAGAATTATTATTAACGACGAACGTAACGCTATTGTCCGGTATCGTATCGCGTTACTTTCTCCGAAGCTTCAATCTGTCATTTTTCAAGTCGGAGAACGCTAGGTTTCGCATAATATTTTACATATATATCTCTCTCTTTTTCGTCGTTAGGCGTTCTTCCCTTCTGCCTCGCTTTATTTGCCGCCGTTCCTCTTGCGGCAATGATAATTGTCAATCAGCCACGTGCGTTACGCCTAATAAGTGCCTGGTTGTACCTTGGGCACAAAGTGCATTCCTATCTATGTAACTAATCGACATTCCAGTAAAGAGACTGCGGTCGTTTTTTGAACGAAAAAAAAAAAAATCAGTATTTTGAATTGCACATGTCCCTTTTCACCTCACGAAAATCACTTTCGATAATCACGAAATCCGTAATCGAGAGCTTTCGAAACTTAAGAGATATATGTTCTAAATATAATACAGCAGGAAAAAAGGGATGTAATTTCCGCGAAAAAAATGCGCTGACATTCCGTTAATCAGGCTTTATTGAAGCCATCGAGAATCACGTTGAAACCAATGTTGAGCAAGCAGTGTTTATCTGAAACTGCAGTTACGCACGATCGAGTGGAGACTAATCCCACGTGCATTCGAGTCTAGATGCAGTAACGGAATCATACGCCGTATAACTAATCAAAAGTGCCTGCATCCTGCCGAGCGTAGATAAGAACTCTCGCTTCCTTTTATTCGTGATTTTATGATACGGCGCTTCCAGCGGTAGGTGCATCGTGATAGGATATCGTGCTGTCAAACATGCATATGTGTTACTTGCCCGATTTCTGTTCAACCGGAAGAGAAAAAAAAAGATAGAAGGAGAAGGGTCGTTCTCGCGCCTACTGCAACAGTGATAAGATAAAAAAATGGGAAAAATATATAGAATAAATATACAGTATCTTTATGGAAAGAGAGAGAGAGAGATACATGAAGTATATAGATGAATAATATAGCATTCATTCGAATGTGTCAAGAAGCGCGCACAATAATCGATAGACAGGTGAAACACATGTTGCCTTCCTTATACATTAGGATTTCTTTATTTCTTCTCCGTCATTGATATATCGACAATAATTTATAAGAATAGGTAGGAGTAGGAGAAATAATATGCTATCTGCGATATGACGATAGGACTTAAGAAACGGTAGCTATACATCACGTACACGTCGTCGGCATTGTACGACGAATGTCTTCACGGGTGCGTTTGTTATCCGTGATCGGTGCAATTCCGGCGAGCTTCCTTCTCCAATAGAAAGAAAAGTGGTCGCCGACGCAAGAATGCAACGCGGACCATTCATGCGTCGAAATTGCACCGGTCACCAATACCGATCCAATCGTCGCAATTAAGAATAATGTAGCTGGTCCGAGAAAAGGGCACTGTGCTTATACCGGCACACACTCGAAGAACGAAGAACAAGGATACGTCGCCGCATTCGGGTCGCGTAGAAAATTATATTCTTATATATATGTATCTTTTACTTATTATCGTCTCTTCGCTCTTCGACCGCGCGTGATTCAAATGTGCGGCCAGAGAACACTGCCCTCCTGAGGAATGAAAATGTTATATATATATATANATATATATATATATATATATATATGCATATATATATATTTTAATACGAAATGTTTTTCTCTTGTGAAGTTAAACTAATAAATATCAACGATTAAGCAACGATCAAGTTTGTCTTAAATTAGTCTTCTTTTTTCTCTTCCCTACCCCGTTTCTTTTTTCACGCAATGAGTACGCGACTTTTGTAAGTCAATGGTAAGTAAGGATGTGGAAGATAGACTTGTTTCTAAAATTCACTGCCCGAGCGATTATGATAAAACTATTATACATATATATATATTGAGTATGTCTCATTTGATTAAATGTAATTGAATTTCTTCATTGTAACCGCATGTTTATGGTGGTGTTTACACAAATGGAGTCATATTACAAATGTAAATATGAAGAAAACGTGTTTTTTTATTTAACACAATATTTTCAGATTTAAAAGACAAGTAAAGATAAGTTGAAGACTAAAGTGGTTCTTGATGCAATTAAATATCGTATTTGAATCATTGGTACCGCGACATTTTCGTCGATCTTTCATTCTCGTTTTGACGTTTAAAACTTAAAAAGATATTTTAGTCATTCGTAAAAATAAGGCAATCTTGAAATTATAAATAAGCACGTAATTGCTTATGTAAAGTAACATAATATATGGTTTCTTTGTTCTGGTCATGTATTATGTTCATATTACTACATAAATATATTCGTCAGTGTTACGTGTGAATATTTTCTTCTCTAAATACCGCCGGAACGTCGAGGTAACGATCCCGCAATTAACGGGAACGGTAATAACACACGATAATTAAGATGCAAATGACAGCCGTAAAGATCAGCAGGGATGACGGCACGTCTGGCTGGCCCTAATATTAGAAACGACATGTCGCGACCTTAGTTTTCCTACCTACATACACAACCGCCGATTTCATTACGCGTCACGAACGCGTAGGTGTGGGGCCCGTTAACGAAGGGGGGCACGTCTGCACGTGCGTGTCGCCCTCCGCGATTAACGAACGGGAGACCCGCAGCGCGCGTCGCGCGTTCTCGAGGTCCAAGCAATTGCCAGCCGCTCTCCTCCCGCGGTCATCAGGTACGTTATTGCACTTGAACCGCATTAGCGAACTAAATTTTCTCGCATGACAACGAAATTGGCCGTCATTATCTGAAGGGGAAAATCGCGCGAGTTCCTAAATTCCGTCAGCGAATCTTAACGCGCAAAATTGGAATATTAGCGCGCGTTAACGGATACTTAATATTTACTATTTTAATTTTTTATAGAATGGAATAATATTACTTCAGCTTAATTTTTTATATAATTAATCCTCCGTGGTCCAACGTTTTTTTCGTTGCTTTCCTAGTCCAACCGAGTCACTGTTGCCTGATAGTATTTTTGAAAGGGTTTTTGGTAAGGCTAAAAAAAATTCGGCACACTCTCTTCCAACATTCCAGAATACGATTTCACAATTGTTTGATCCGAAACGTTTTTCACTTTTTTGTACGTGTCTGAATTTGATGCAGAATAATTCAAAATTGAAAATTCGCTTGGATCTTCAAATCTCTGAGTGGACCACGGAGGGTTAATTTCCATTTATGCAACGCTAGTTAAACTAATTTCATTCGCAACATTTGTTTGAATATCTTGCACTTTTCTTCTTAAATACATCTACTATAATGCGCAGTCACTATATAGTATGTATTGTACTCATAGTCTATAGTCTATATAACACTAAATGTATTATATAGCATATATAATACATATATTTTTATGTTATGTATACAATGTATATTATATAAATTATATATACATTATTTTAATACCATATAGATTACATTATATCCCTGAAAGCTGAATTGTACCTCTCGTTTACAAGCTTTTAAGATATCATATGTTTACAAAGAAAGATTAAGTCTGGCCGTTACATGTAAACAATGACAACAGCATCGTAGGAAACACATTGCGGCTTTTATGATAAATGCTTGGCATTGTTTAGCTGTATCTTAACCATACCTTCCTTGATAAAAATTATCTAATCTATTTCACACGAAATATGATCAATATAAATTTGAAGAAACATGTGTATAATTTTGAGTTTGACAAAATACTAATAAAAAAAGCACACAAAAAGTTATTGGTAATAAAAAAGAAGGAAAAATTAATAGTTCTCCTGTGGAAGTAATGTGTAATGTTAAACCATCATATAGTCGCATGCAATATATTAATATTAACGATAAAAAATATATTAGTAATAGAGCAAGAAAACGACTAGTGGAATATCATTTTTTTGTTAAAATAACTCAGTAAATATTAACGCGACACAATTTTTATCAACCAGTTTGTTAGCCATAGAGTTCTATCAAGCATCCTTATCGGTAAAGATTTATCGGGTATATAGAACGAACATAATTTACTAAAGAGGAAAAAAAGATGCGTTTGTGAGATAGCAGGGGAACCGTGGAATACTAACCACTAATGTCATAAAAGGCACTTTTCATTATAAAAAAATCATATTAATGATCCTTCGTAGATCTTACATTAATAAGTGCCACAAGACAAGGTTTTATGGACATTTTATAAAATATATTTGATTCTCCTTTTGAAAAAAAAAATTTTTTTTTAAATAATTTTTTTGGCTTAAAAAATAACTTTTTAAATTAATTTCTTTGCTGCTAGTAAACATTATGCAACGTCTATTAAGAGGTTGTAAAATCGCAAGAACGGTCTTACGCTCGTAATACAAATGGTTCACGACCATCTCACGATCCCGCTCACTGCATAATATAAATTTATATGCCGAATTCATACACACATAACGGCACACATTAAATTCTATTACATTATTTAAAAGCCACATTCACGGTCTTCATGCTAGACTAAAGTTTAAAAATTAATACCTGACATACTCTCTCAAAATTACGTAGAAAATATATACCTGTAAAAATTGCTGCTACGTGTAAAACTGAAATTCAACTTTTATAAAAACGCAGTGAACATTAATGACCATCCTGCAATATCTAAATAGACTGTAACGAAGTAATTTTAACGGTTGCTCTCAGAATTCAACGCGAATTATACGATATACATCATGGTATCTCATGGTATCTCATAATATCCTATACGTATCTCACGATCCTCCTCTTTCCTCTACTATGTATTTCCACTTGTCGCATAAGTTTTAATGCGTCTTTTTTTCTTGTAATTTTTCGTCCGGTAAAAAATCACTATAATTGTATACGTTGATACACGCCATCCCATTGGCGTATACTTTACGTATCAATTATACGGCGTGACGTCACATGCATTACCTCGGTGGGCGTTCATGAAAGGGCATTCACACAACGACATCTAATAAATTAGAGAGTTACGTTATACAATAACGCGCTCGTTACACGCAGCCTGACTCCACGCGTGCCGGGCTGTATTTATCCCGAAGGAAACGTTCATCTCTATGACGATTCGTCGCGCCGACTCGCATACCATAGCGAGCAGACAGTAATCTGACATTAACGACCAGATCGGAATAATAAAGTGATGGCGGTCACGTTACATCGCACGTGTAACGTGACCGGCTGGACGAGCAGCATTTTCGGAATCGCGCAGGAACGTGAGCCGAGTTTGCTCGTCTTCGGAGAAGTAAGGATAGCGACGCTGGTGGAGAATTTAGAATTCCCTTAGACGAACAACCTGTCGTTTCCTTATAATGGAGAGTTTAGAGTTCCCTTGAAAGGAGGACTTGCTAGTAGGGTTTAAATAGGAGAAGAACTTGCTAAGCCTTAAGTAGAATAAGATCGACACTAAAAAGATAAAAAAGTATTTCATATTATTATTTAAACTGGATTATTATTTATATACATACAATTACATTGAAAAAAATTTTTGTTGTTTAAGTAAATATATTTAATATCATTTCCTTAATTTAAATAAATATTATAGCTAGTATAAAATAATTAATTTTTTATTTACTTTACTTAGAGAAAATATTTCTTTAAATCAAGAAAATGATATTAAAATAAATATTGTATATTTACTCGAACATAAAAATTTTTCTTCCAATGTACGTGTATCATTCGTATAGCTAATGATGATATAATTAAAAAAAGAAACGGATAAGCACGATAATTTTGATTTGAGGAGCGCACGTTATTCGGGGCCCCGAGCAAATCCGGCACTGCACAATGAATTAATATACTCTCGTATGCGGCGGTGGAACGTGATACGAGTAAACAACGAAGATGTAAATTCAGAGAGAGAGACAAAGAGAGGCAGTGGACAGAAATAGTCTAATAAATTAATCTCAAGCGGTTTAAGTACGTTCGCTCGCGACGGCTCTTGTTCGCGACTGCTCGCTCGGCTGTTCGAGGTATTAATTAAGGGGGCGAATAAAGACGAAGGAGATATCACGCATGGGATATTCCGATTCTAATTTATGACCCCGGAATGACGTTGCACGCGCGCCGTTAATCAATAAGCCAACTCGCAGGAGATAATTATTTATTCATGAAAACGAATCCGTGTTTCGAGAAGAAATCATCAGTTCTCGCGAGTTAATCTACGAGCGGTCCACTCGCGAGTAGCGTTGCGTGTGTATCGTGCAACACCATCAATTAAAACTGAAGTTGCGAGGTCGCTTCTTTCAATTCTCGACGAATGTCGTTCAGCGTGCGAGCGCAGCTCCAATTACAAATCCAGCTATTAACGAGCGAATCATAGGAACGAAACGATACCTATCTACCTACCTATGATGCGATACGCGTACACAAAGGCGATACGTGTACAAAGGCAATTCGAGTCGTACGTGCCCGTTGAACGAGTTATATATTCTTGCGAGGTGTCAGTTGCTAATCCGGTGACACTTACAGTCACACTGGAATTCTTGTTCCATTTCATTCTCGGAGCCAAGAGCAGTTCGTAAGCCAGAGCAAATCTTGATTCATCAGTTTCGTTTCGCGAATGTTGAAACGAGGATATTACGTAAGTGATTCGGTAATCCAAGTGTTATTGTCATTCCGAGGTGTCTCGTTCTTATCATTCTTCGGTTTGAAAGGGTCTCCGTCGCAAGCTGAATTTTGTTGATTGTATAGATAAGGCGTTCGCGTGATCATGAATCAGCCTCGTCTTCATCATCGCATCTACGACTTCGTTTCGATCAATGTTGATCTACGAGGGCGGTCCGATAAGTACTTAGCCTCACCGCCCGATAGCGCCACTATCGCAAGAGAAATTTACTATC